>VMDR010024136.1:0-15194 GCA_007922815.1 Macrotus californicus | reverse complement strand
GAAATGGAGATCACACAGAGGGTTATCATCAAGGGGGGGGGGAGAGCGGGGGAAAAGGTACAAGGAATAAGAAGCATAAATGGTAGGTAGAAGATAGACAGGGGGAGGTAATAGTATAGGAAATGTAGACGCCAAAGAACTCATATATATGACCCATGGACATGAACTAAAGAGGGGGAGTGTGGGGGGAAGGGGTGTGCAGGGAGGGGGTGGGAGGAGGAGATGGGACAACTGTAATAGTATAATCAATAAAATATATTAAAAATAAAGAAAAGGAAAAATTAAAATTTAAAATAAAAATAAAAAGAAAGGGCAGGAGGAAGGCAAAATGGAATAGGAGAGGGGAACAGTAAAATTTGAGATTTGAAGTACTAAAATAGTGAGGATCTAGAGATAAAATTTTTAAAAATGCAGCAACTACCACCATATCAACAACCTGTAAGCAAAGAATGGTAAAGTTGGACAGAGGATATGGATGTTTTTAAGATGGAAAAAAAGAATATGAGATGACTGATGACAAGAAAAATGGTTTTCAGAGGCTGGAGCGGGGAGAAATATTAAGAGTGTGGAATAGAAGCAAGTCATAGCAAGAGAAAAAATAAATTTAAAACAAAAATAAAAACAGGAAGGAAGAAAATAAAATGGAGTAAGAAAAGGGAAGAGAAAATATTAGATTTTAAATAAACTAAGATATAAAAACTAGTGGAATAATAGGCACAAACTTGAAGGAAAAAGAAATGAATGTTAAAAAGCTATGCAGGAGAGGAAACAGAGCAAATCATGAAGAAAACTGAGGTGGAATTTGACTCAATAGAATCGTGTTTACCACTGTCTTTTCTTTCTGAATTCATCCCTGGTAATATCACCTGATGTCCTAGTCTGGCCCTAGGCAGCCTATGCGAGACTACAAGTGATCCACAGTCTGTGGCTGTCTCTTTCACATTTAGCTGGTCTCTACTGTTCTATCCTACTGGCTTTTCATCAGCCCAGGGATCAGGAGTGGTTCATTTAATGACCTGAGAGGAGTGCCAGTACCTTCTCCATCTGCATCCAGTGGGGACTTCCAGTACAAACAGGTGGGTAGGAACTTTGGGTCACCTCCTGGGGGCACTATTCAGTCTTCAGGGAACATGAAGTGGGAGTTTTTCCTGCCCCATCACCACATGCCTTGCTCTGTCACAGATTCTTTCCAATAATGTATGGTTTCTGGTGAATTAACTGTCCTTTTCCTGTGAGAAACCAATCTGTGTAAAAGGGGCAGCTCTTTCCTGCTTGGTGAAGACAGCAGCTCTGTCTAGGTGCCTAGGCTGGGCAGGACCCAGAACACCCCTTTTTGGACCTGTCTCTAATTGCTCTGCTCATCTGGTTTCTGCAAATCAGAGCCTGAGGAACAATGTAACTCACAATGTCTGGGAAAGGGCCCTTTGGGCACTTTTTCTTCTTTCCCCTGTGGAAATGCATCCAGCAGGGGGCTCCTGAGCCTGGCCTCACTGATCTGTGGAGCCTGTAATCCTGCAGGTGGGGGTTGGGCTCACCTGTCTGTGAGGGAATCTGTATGACTGCAGAAAATCTCAGGCATTCAGGTGACAGTCCTCAGCCTGTCGCTTTCTTGCTGTAGACTCAGGCCCAATCTCTCCACTCTGTACAGTCCCCTTCTCACCAGCTGTGCTGATTTGGGTCCCATAGTCCCCTCAGCATGATTCTATCCCTCTGAGTTCTTTGTTTGCAAAGATGCTGTGCATGTGCACTCATGCATGTGAGTACCAGGTCCCTGCCAAGTCTCAAGTCTCACCTCAGTTCCTCTTTTAAACATTTCTGTGTGGCCCCCACACTGCAGCACTGAGCACTGGTGAGGGGGATGCTGTTCTTCACATGTTCCCTTCCCCCAAAATCACAAGTCTCTCACAATTATGGCTGGCCAGAGCCTGTCAGTGCTTCTGACAGTTCTAGATAAAGTTTCTCTCTGGATCTCTCCCAGATGATGCTGGGAAAAGTCCCCCAGTGATACTTTAACATGGGGCAGTGGCAGGGTGCTTTTGTCACTTCTTCAAGTGACTCTCAGCCACGGGTGGGCATGCTTCAGCCATGCTGTTTCTGCAACCAGCACCTCCCCAGTCATCTCGCTCCAGCCCCGGGACTCATGGCTCCTGAGCCAACGATCTGCACCTGCCCTTAATCTGTGTAGCCAGAAGTGCCAGGTTGGGTAGTAGCAGCACCAGTAGCTTCGCTAGGGGAGCCCAGACTGCCTCCTCCCAAACGCTCTAGGTGGGAAGGCTCTTGCCCACTCGTGCACACACCCAACGCTCCCATCTGTGCACACACTCACTCACACATGCTCTCACTCCCCGCTGGATTTTTGGGTTGGTTGCACTTTGGTTTTGCTGCAAAACCAGTCCAGATCCAGGGGCAAGTTGATGGAGCTTCCAGCCACCATCTTGGATCCTCCAGGTTAGATAATTTTTTATCAAAATTTTCTATATTTTAGTTATATAATAACATGTTACATTCCCTTCAGTTTTCAGTTTTCTTTATTTTTTTTTACTCTTTAAAATAGATTTTATTTACTTATTTGAGAGAGGAGGGACGGAGAAAAAGATGAGAACCATTGACATGTGAAAGGAAATGGAATCCATTAGTTGGCTCCCCTTTTCATCTTGACCAGGGACTGGACCTGCAACCCAACCATGTTCCCCAACCTGGAATCCTGCGCTTTGCCAGAGGGCCTCCAACTGAGCCCCACAGTCAGGGTTGTTATTCATTTATTTATCAGTAAGTTTAAATCCTTGAGGGGTACAGCATTACAGGGATTCTGCGTCCAATGGCCTTAGCAGGAAGGTTGCTTCGGAATTTAGCACGAACCATGCTGCTGTTTCCATGAGCACGAGTGACCTTTCCCCGGGTGACTCTGGTTTTGTTCGGTTTACCACCAGGAGTCACTGTGTTGTTCTTTGCTTTGTACACAGAAGCACATCTCTTGCCTAGATAGAATTCAGTGTCATCTCGAGCATAAACACCTTCAATTTTAACAAGAGCTGTGTGCTCCCTCTGGTTGCAGAGACCCCGTTTATAGCCAGCAAAAATGGCCTTGGACCACAGCTTTCCAGACATATTTGTTGTTGTAGAAGTCCTGTTCCTCCACAGGCTTCAAGATGGTGAAAAAGAACCCCTTCAGTTTTCAGTTGAACGATTCAGTTGACCACCTCATCTATGTGTTGCTTGATTCTTTGTGTACGTGTCATGTATGACTAGCTATATTTTTTTCACCTTGCTTGTGCTTGCGTGATATTTCATAAGGCATGGCTGTCTATATGTTTAGATGATTGGAGAAGGTGGCCCATCCTGGGTGGGATATGTCTAAATAATGTGCTTGCTTGTTTTTGTGTTTTTCTTCAGAGTTTCTCCAAGTAGGGGCATAATAGGCATTTTGGATGGGCTGATTCTGGGTTGGGATATAGTGAACTTATGAGAATTAACATCCTTTGAGCATGGACAATAAATATTCTAGCACAAACAGGTCATGTGAGAATCTAATTGTCTCCCCTCATTTCCAAATGCCACCTAGGGAGTTGTGAACCACTGTATATGACACAAGACTGGACTTTTGTACCTAAACCTTCTGCAAGTGTCTTGTAGCTGAGTGATCACTGTGCAGAGTGTGTGCTGCAAGCAGGAGATGGTTTGTGCCTACAGAAAGAGTTCTTTGTGTATCTGTGCATGTGTGTGCATGTGAGTGTATGTGCATCAATCACCAGGTGTGCCTGTGCTTCTGTATCCCTGAGCTTGGCCCAGATTGTGGTTAACAGACAGCATTTTGGAGTCATTTGTTGCAGAGTGGAGTCACACAAAGGACCATTACCCCAGACCAATGGCCACATGAAGCCATACTCCAGTGGCCAAATACACATCTGACAGAATGCATACAAAGTCACATACACATACATCATCCTCATTCTTATTCAGGCCCATGGTTCTAGCCAGAGTCAGGCCCAGAGCTGTGTGTGCATTCACACCCAGCACACACACACACACACACACACACACACACACACACACACACACACCAGAAGTCACCTCCAGAGGAACATGAATTACAGATTCCACCTCACCACACTCAGAGGGAAGCTTTGGTTCTGTAGTGCTGTGGGTGACCTTGAACACCCTGCTCCTACCCTTTGTTTGGAACATTGAAAGGGCTCACACTGCAGGATGGAACAAAGGGAGGTGCCAACCAGCACAGCCTGTGACTTCTCCGGAGAAAGAGAACCCTTCTTTGTCTTCCTGAACCTGTCAGCTTCCTCAGCACTCTCTATTTGTTCCCCCCTGTGTCACTTCTAACATCTAAGAGTGTACCTGGGAAGCCCAGATGAATCTTGCCCACTGTTTAATGCCTATACTGAGCTAACACATGTGTCTCTGAAGATGGGGCTACTGGGAGTGCATTTCTTGATTTTTCTTTCACAGGAAGCTAAAATATCTAATTGCCATTGCATTTTGATTATTCACAACTAGAAGAATTGAGGCTCCAAAATAAAAATTATCTTCATATCTTTTATACTAAGCTTCAGAATAACATGTCCCTGATTGGAAAGCCAAATAAATGTTCACACACAAACACTAAGATTCATTCAAAGAAAGATATACAGATATTCTCAGAAATGCATTCTCTAGGACACATCTGGTGACCCAGTACACCAGCTCCCTGGTGCACACACATCATGTGCTCAGGTGCCTGTACATGGCAACAATACACATGTAGAAACACCCATTGATGCCTCAGCTCCACACCTAGCTATGGACACACCCGTTTCCCTGAGCAACTCAGGCTTTAGCATAGAGAATGAAAAGTCATAGAAGATCCACAGATGGGCCAACTCACTGGTGAAAGTGGGCAATAGACCTCACAGAATTTCCTCCAAAAGGATGGGTAAGGTGGAAGCATCAGAACATTAAACTTCAGTTATGATTACCAGGAACTAAGCCACATCATAAGGGTCTGTGAAAAAGAGAGGTACAAGTTTTAAAACTTTCCCCCATTACCATCGAACTATTATTTCTGAGCCTATTTGACTACAGGGCTGTGTTTCTACAAAGTCTGTGCTACAGCGTTTGCTGGTGTTGACTTGTGGGCATAGTGAGAGGCAGAGATGCTCTGCAGTGGCAGTAAGTGCCCCGCTCTTGCTGGGAAAGCCTCTCAGAGTCATTCTTCCTGCTGAGAGCTGGGATTGCATTTAGTACCAACTTCATGACATCTTCCGTCTGCTGTTTATCAGAGGAGGGTCTGACACGACCAAGCTAGGTAAGTTAGGGGAATGAGGAGAGAGATGTATCTTGGAAGAAAGAAACTTAAAATTGCTCCCCCCATTTTCAGATGTCCCAGAAGGATTTGAAAACCACTGGATATGAAAGAGACAGAGCTTTGGAAAGAGAAAAAGCAATAGCAGAGGAAAACAGTGGGAAAAGACGAGGAGGTGAGGGAACAGACTCTGCATGAGAATTGCCTGTGGGACAAAGACAGCATGAAAATGATCACAGTGCGAAGGAACTTGAGTGTACATGTGTGCACAAACACAGGCAAGTCTGCTTATGGAAAGGTGGTGGAAAAAAGAAAAACAAAGAAATGCAAAAAAGATCATGTACAAGAGAAGAGAGAAAGCTTTAGAAATCCTGTGTGTGAGCCTTAGTGAGTCTGTAAAAACGAGAGAGAGAAAATGATGATGATATTGTTTGAACACCTGCATCCAGTCATTCCTGAATCTAATATATTCCTAAATTTGTCAGTTACATAAATCAATAATCCCTTTTGATTTGGGTGAGTCACGCTGCTATTGTTTAAGCTAGTTTGAATGGGTTTTCTGTTACTTCCAGATAAAATGGTCCCACTTGATAGTTGTCATATCCTCCCCACAGCCATGAGTTTACACAAGTTGTTTTTTCCCTAGAATGTCTTTCCTTCCTTCTCTAACTGATGAACTCTTTTTTCATCTTTTAAGTGCCTATTCAAATGTCACCTCTTCAGTTAAGCTTTTCTAGAATCATCCAGTGTGTCCTTCCTCTTCTCTGTCCACCACCCTCTTCTACAGTCCTCTGTGAAGGCACTGATCAACCACATTGTGCTATATAAATCAGTGTCATATCTCCCAAATAGATTGGGGCCAAAATTAGTTTTACTTGCCTTTCTAACTCCATTGACCAGTGCCCTGCCTGGGTGTTGTGAACACCAAGGGCCTGGGCATCCTCCTCTGTCCTCATGTCTCTTTCTCTTTCTCCCCATCCCCTTCTTCTACTTCTTATTCTTGACGATTTTACCTGCACAGAGAAGGTAAAATCACAGGAGCCTCACTAAGATTCACTGTAGAAGAGGCAGCCTAAGAAAATGTGCACAATATCTGGAATTCAGAGAGGGCAGCACATAAAGCCAATTGGGTCCTGGTTTATCTAAATGATCACACAGGGCAGGGGTAATATGACTCAGAAGTTGGGGTCCCTAAAAGCCCATGAGAAACAAAGAGGATCTACAGGAAATTTTAACCTGAACTTTCATGAAGCCCTGACTGACAAATAAACCCATTGCTGGTTCTTTGAGGAGCTGAGACTTGAAACTGAGTCCTCCAGTTTCAGTGTCACTTTCTAGGGTAGCAATACTTAGACCTCATTGGGGTCCCTCTCCCTAAACTTCTTGCTCTAGTATTTCCAATGACTTCATTTCTATGCAATTTTTGTCTTTTTTCAACTATGCTTTTCAGGACATGTAGTATATCTAAGCCTTGGGCTTTAACTCTTAACCGAAACTGGGATCACTCCCCTTTCAGGACCTCTGACTTGGTCAATGCCCAGTTTGACTACCACTTCTACATCCTTACATTCTCGGGATGAAACCTAGAAAAAAGAAATCACTGTTCTCAATGGCCATTGTCTACCTGACCATATCTCTTTTTAAGGCAGATTTGGGAATTGAGCTAAAAGGTCATTATGGAGTCAACATGAGCAAGAGTGTGGTCAACAATGATTGTCTGCCTCAGTGGCCCCTAAGGACCACATATGTCAAAGTTAAAAGGGACGTTCACCACATAAGTGAATAAACAGAGGAAACCAATCAGTATAGAGGAATAGTCACCATGGGTGACTGGGCTGCTTCAGTCCCGAGAGCTCCTTTTTCTGCAAGGCCTGAGAGATTTTGTTCCTACTGTGGTTCCTGTGACCCCCCTGAGCAGCCTTGAACTAAAGTACAAGTCCCTGTGCATTAGCAGTCTCAAACGTGCCTCTGCTTTTTAAAACCAAAAGAACCAGGACTGGGACTGCCAACCACATGGGTTTTGGTCAGATATCACTCTTCTTGGTAAAAGGGCACCCATGACAGATAGGCAGATGTGATCCTGGAGATTGGTAATGGCCTCTACTCTGGTGCAGAGTAGAATCTGGAGGAAATGATCAATTTGCAAAGGCCAATTCTAGATTTTCTTCCATGCTGGTGACACACTGTGTCCAAAGGGGTAAGGGTCTCCGTCATCATTCTGAAACAATGATACTACACAGTAGTGAAAGAGCTGACATGCAGCAGTCAGGCAACAACTGATTAAAGACCCCAGAAAACCTTCCCAGAGCATGTGTCCAGTTCTGAAAGGGCTAGCAAATGGGAGAGAGCTTAAGGCCAGAGTTATCTAGTCACCATGATGGTGAACTGTACCACGGGCAGGGGAACTAGGCAATGAGGCAGGGATCAAGACAGAAAAATGAGTTCCACAGCCTGAACCAAAACAGTTGAGGGTAAGGGGTGTGTAGGAACAACATGACTGCTCAGTTATTAGGAGGCAGCTGAGCTACCTAGGGCAGCTCAAGCATATGAGACAAATTTGGCCCTAAAAGAGGTTATGGCAGCAGCACAAAAGATAATTCCTGAGTCACCCAATTCTAGAGTCCAGTTGGGTAAACTTAACTCTAAGACTCATCCAGTTAGAGGCCCCTGGCTATTGTTTTAGAAACCAGGGCCAGGATGAGCTTAGGAAGGGAGAGAAGGGCAAGAGTGACACACAGTCTGAATAGGCAGGTTTTGGAAATTCATCAGCAAGAGAAAGTAAAGCTATTTTTGTCTCAGTATGCTTTGACCTTTCTGGAAGATTCTAACAATTCTGCAAGAGTTTCAGCATTTTATGATTGAAGAGCCAGCGATCAGAGCAAGAGCACAATCAAAAGTGCCAGTCTTCCACCAGGTCCTGCCCTTTCCCATCTGGAAAACAGCATTTCAGAGCCCAGAATGAAGTTGGGTGAATTAGTTTAGATTGATAAACCTTGGCTCATGAGGCCGTGTATTTAAATTTTATAATATGGAAAATTAATTTTTAAGTTATTAGAACAGAAAATTTAATAGCATTAATTCTCCTGGTTCACAAACAGTCAGAGGAAAGGTCGCCATGTCAATGAACATCAATAAAGCAATCCACAATGAATGAAAGAAACATTTCCCGTGTTTGGCTATTTATTCAAGGCCTCTCCCTTCTCTGTCCTGGTGGCATTTGTAAAGGGGGGTGCATCCCCCAATCTCTGCTATTAATGAGCATGGATCAGGGAGCTTGTGTCAAAGAACCACCCAGATAGAAGGTGAATTACAGCTTGGAGGAAGA
This sequence comes from Macrotus californicus, assembly GCA_007922815.1. Taxonomy (NCBI): domain Eukaryota; kingdom Metazoa; phylum Chordata; class Mammalia; order Chiroptera; family Phyllostomidae; genus Macrotus; species Macrotus californicus. Next base: position 6,576 of record VMDR010024136.1, on the reverse strand, counting down.
GTTTCCTCTGGCTTAGGTCCTCATCCCCAGAGAACTAGAGGGTAAGGTTCACAGATAATACCAGCTATTTTTTAATTTTCATTAAGGGGCTGTGGGAATGAAACTAGCAATTGTAGGGACTCAGGTCATTTACTGGATGCCAAATGTAGCTCCTTGGAAATGGGAGGAAAAAGGTTCAGAACTTTTTAAGAGGGATTGTCAAGATTGAACAGTTCTGGCTGACCAAGGGGTGCTGATTCTCTTTCCCATTTGATTTTTGCCTAGATTGAGCTGGGACAGTGGAAGATTTCCTTGTATCCCAAATTCAATTTTTATGAAAGGCAGTATGGCCAAGTTATGGGAAGCTTCACCTCCAGAGTTAGCCAGTCTGGGTCTGTGCTGGCTCCACACTTTCTAATCTTGGAAAACATATTTCTCTAATGCTTATTCTAATCACCTGTGAAACAGGTGTGTGTGTGTGTGTGTAGTATCTGTTCACGTCATAGGTTTTTGTGCAGATTCCATTAAATAATGAAGGTAAAAACACTTAGCATAGTGTCAGGCCCCTGGTAATACTTGCTTCTCTTCCTCTGGGAATGCAAATGGAAGGAAATACATAAATTTCCCACACTCCTGATCTAAACAAAGGGTTGATCCAGAAAAAGCAACTGGAGAGCAGAAGAGTAGTTCATGCTTCTTACTCCACAGGTAATTTACTTTTAAATTAAAGAATGCAAACGCATAATTAAAATATTAGGACTGGGGAAGAAGATTCTCCACTTACCTTGTTTCATCCTCCTATTGCTGCCATAAGAATTCAAAAGGCATAATACAGACAGGGTTTCAGACAGAGTCTGATATGCCATCGTTAAAGATTAGGACAAAGTAAAAGCAAAAGAGGAAAAATACAAAGAGAGAGGGGAGAGCAGGGGATGAGGGGGATGTGGAGGAGAGAATTAAGCTTCTGATTACATGTGGACCAAGGGATAGAAGCAAAACCAATGAATGGAAGTTAGAATTGGCTCCCAATACAGCTGTCTGGGGCTGGAAAATGATGAGCTTCCTGTCACTAAGGCATGTTCCAGTTCAGGCAGAGCAGCTTCTTTGTCATGATGTGATGGTAGCACTTTTTGTATCATGTGTAAAATTGATTCAGATAACTTCTTACTTCAGGCCCACTGACATCCTTTCTGCAAATTTTGGAGCATCCAATTGAGACCATATCCTCCCATAGGCTTCCATGAACTCCAAAGAAGGCCATTCTCTGAAGAGCTTCAATATTTTGGTTTTGGAAGGAAAAAATAAAAAGTCATTTCTTTTAGGGTATTTCCATGAGGTACTTCAAAGAAGAGACAGTCACAGTGAATGATGTAGTCAGAGGCTGAGTAGTTGGGAAAATGTAAGGTGACAGTTCTTCAAGACATGGGGTCTCTTGAGAGCTCTGAATGTCAAGGATGGACTGAGAATCATTTGAGATGACACACAGGGCACTTGTCAACCTCGCAGTTGGTGAGGTTCCCTCCCATATACAGTCTCTTGCAAGGTGTTGTGGCTTATGTTTGCAATTAGCTTCCAAGCTTCTCTTAACTTTGCTTAGGAAAGGGGCTCAGAGGACATCATGCATCCACCTTCTCATGCAGGAAGCAGCCCAGCCACAGCGGGGGAGGGAAGTTACCAGAATTATGCAGTTGGTAAGTAAGAATTTAGAAGAGAAATAACAAAGACTAAATGGCAGCTGTGTTTCATTCACCTGAGAAAAAATGAACTTGTTTATTAAAGGGCCATAAACACAAATACCAGACAAGCAACAAAAGGCATCAAAATGCATCCATGAAGAGTGGAGATGTGGAGATCAGACCACCTGGGTTCAAATCCCCATTGCACCATTCACTGTGTGACCTTTGGCAAGTTTCTTGACTACCTCAGTTTCTTCATCTGTAAAATGGGTAAAATAGCAAGGCTTTCACAGGGTTCTTAAGCTATTTATATGAGTTAATATTTGCAAAACCTATAGTTCCTGGCACACAGTAAGTGCTGTCTAAGTGTTTGCTGAGTATGTGCAAAGCATAAAGTATACAGGGAGTAAGAGGAGTTGAAAACAGGAAGACTGTCACCAACGATACACCAGCTTCAGCCAGTTCCTGCCATGGAAAATGTGGATACAGAACAACCACATTTCTCCAGGTCTTAGAAGAAGCTGAAACTCAGAATTTTTTTTACTCAATTTACTCATCTGACAAATGAGTTTACTGGCTGTTGTATCTCAGACTTGAGTGAAGTTCATGGCAGGTTTGCACAGTGAAGGGGTCAGCAGGGTAGAGGAACCAACGCACCCAGGAAGCATCTTTGCTTCACTCATGAGAGAAGGGTAGATTTTTCTAGGGGCTACAAGGACTTTCTTTCTATTCAAAGACCATGTAAAGTGTTTTCCTGCCTCAGGATATTGTGAAACAGGATAATTATTACTAGCTGCTCTAAAAACATCCCCCAAATGCCTAAGGACTTAGCACGATATGTTTATTTCTTGCCCCCTCGCATCTCAGACCAATGCAGGTCAGTGGAGGGGGAGGAGTATCCTTCAAAGGCTGAAGAGCTGACCCAGGCTTGACCATCTTCACTGCATGGCTTCTGAGGGCTGCAGTAGCTGATGCCTGAGGTGGGGGCATGGAGGAACACTTGAGGGGCCAGATTGGGAAATCATAAATATCATTTTCATTCAATGCCACTGGCCAGAACTCAGTTATGTGGCCTGCCAGGGACCAGAAACCGTCTAGCCATGTACCTAGGAAAGAGAGGAGAAATTCAGGTATGGGTCAACACTAGTATTTTCTGCATCCGATTTTTGCACTTACCCTTATCTCTACCTGGACCACCCTTCCTTTCTTATGTCCCGCCTCCTTGTCATTCAGCTCTAAACCTCCTCAAACACACCGTTCTCGACATACCTGTTTACAGGAGTTCTCCACCTCTCACCCCACATCCTTTACCACCTCAGTCCCTATGGCACATGGCACATTCTGAAGTCTTCTATGTGTCTGTTTATTTCTTGTGTCTCATAGGGCTCTGCCTCCCCCTTCAATGATGAGAGCAGGGATGCTATCTGCCTGGTTTACCGAAGAGGCTGATTTAATGGTTTCGAAGTTCATTCTAATCACAAACAACCTCACAGGAAGCCAGAGCTGTGCTGCCTCTGCAGTGATCAAAGATTAAATAGGCCTCTTAAATTCCCTCCCATAGACCTGCATTCTGCTGCAGCCCAGTCAGCGGGTAATGGGGCTGCCGGTGGTGTCTGTGCTGGTTCCTGAAGCCAGCTTGTGGATGCACTATTTCTTCTGCTTTACAGCACCTACCACAGTGTTCTCTTCCAGCCCACTCTGTCATTTTAAATCTATACAGAGGGTTTGAAATGTTTCTCCTATTCCAGGTCTGCTTGTTACTATGGGAGAAAATGCCACTGCAAAGATAAGGGATTTGGACATGTGTGTGTGCATATGTGTTCACTCACAAGTGCATGTTGGAACATGAGTTGAGGGGTGAATCTAGTGATGAAGGCAAAATAAGTCAATTATTTGCAGCTGTGAAAACAAAGAAGCCCCCCCCCCCAAATCTTCATGACTTACAACTGTATGAGCTTATTTCTTGCTTCCACTCTGTGTTGCTGGTTGCAGGCCAGCAGTGGCTTTACCCTAGGTGTATTCACATGGAAGTACCCAGGCCACAGGAGCACCTGGAACACTCACTGCTTGTGGCAGAAGGAAAGCTCACATGGGCTTTTCAAGCTTTTGCTTGGAGCAAGCATTTCATTGGCCAAAGCAAGTTGTATCTCCAAGCCTGCTGTCCAGAGCATGGGGAGGCAGACTCCTTCCTCAGAGAGAACACAAATGACACATCCAGTGTCAACTGGTGGAGAAGTGTTAGCCCCTTATGGGAAGGAAAGTAAGTAGTTGGGACTAACCATGCAAATCTATTGTGCTCCTGTTCTAAAGAAGTTTGAAGACAGTTTGTTAGCCAGGGTTGTTTCAGTTGGAATAAACAGAAAATCAGCTCAAATGGGCCTAATTTTGAAAGAAGAAATATTCCTGCCCTTTGCCTCATTGGTTATAAGGTCACACATGTGGTGTGAGTTCATTCTCTCTGGTCCCTGGGTCTGTGTTTCTTTGTGTGGTGCTATTCTCAGACAGTTTCTATCCATGGTATGGCCTGTGGGAACTCCAATTATACAGCCTTGTGGAGAGAGGGCAGCCCTTCCCCCAAAATTCCAGCCCAAGTTCACAATTAAATGTCAATGGTTCAACATGAGCAACAAACTAATTGCCATGGACAAGGAATAAAATATGGGGATGAGTCATACACGGGCTGCGGCGTAATGACTCCTAGGCCCTGGGAAGGGCAGGTGTGTTCCTCCCAAATCTGAACACTATGGACTAAGACATGGGAACACTATGGTTCCCGTGTGTGAACTAACATGTTTATTGTAAAATAATGTGGATTACTGGGCAATTGAAAACAACTGAACCAAGGAAAATAGAAATTGGAATAAAAATTCAAAACCATGGCTAAAAATAGAACACAAAAAAGCATCCCATGAGGGCTAATTAACTTGCCCTATTGGTACTGAAAGTTTGAATTTCTTGATGGTCATAGTAGCTTGACAAAATATACTGTTATCACCCACCTATTTCTGCTACCAAAGCCTTAGCACAAATTAGGTTATCTAAAACAGGAACTTTAAAAATGCTTAGGTTATGAATCAGAGGACCCAAGATGCTGGTGGAGTAGGTAGGAGCTACACTAACCTTCTCCCAGGACCAAATTAGAACTACAACTAAATTAAAGAAAATCATCCTGAATAACCAACTGAGCACTACCTGGAAAGAAGCCTCATAACCAGGGAAATATGAAATAAACCACTTCACCACATTGAGACTGGTAAGGAGTACAGAGGCACGAAAGGTCTGAAAGGTCTGGCTGAGCTCCCACAAGCAGCAGCTGAAGCTCTGGAGGGATATTTCAAGAGCTAGGGGATTTCTCCTGAGAAGTGTGGGGTCTAAACCACAAGCTGGGCTCCCCAGCCTACAGCACCAGAACTGGTAATGGAACCCAAATAGCATCTGGCTATGAAAAGCAGCAGGGTTTCTGTCCACCAGGGAGAGATGGCTAAAGATGCAATGAACCTCTTAAAGGGCCAACACGCAAAATTTCATTTCCAGCCACTTACCCTGGACTCTGGCAGAGGGAGTGCAGATTGGACTAGAGATGCTTGAGGAGAGTCTGGGGTTGGTGGCTCTGGGAAGAGGACTGAAGGAATAGCTGCCAGGACCCCTGTGCCGAGTCATTTCCCCATACTGCAGAAGCCATCTCTCTCAGGCAGAGCACTTCACTCCATGTAACATAGCCTGAGGGGAAGCAACAGCTGTGCCCACAGGAATCACTCTTGCCCCACCCTGTGGATCTTAAGTCTGGCTGCTGAAGAGTAGAGCTGGAGGCTGTTTCAGAAATAAAGCCTAACAGCAAGCCTTCAGGCAAAGAAGATTTCTGGGAGCTCTGAGACTTTAGCTGACACTCCCCCAGATGGCTGCTGGTCAAATCCCACCTTGGTGTGCAGCCTGGTTCTTTCTGTACACACTCAGGATCAACAGAGGGAGCCACGAACTGAGGATCACATAGCCACAAACAAATTGCTCAAGGCCAGTCACCGGCAGCATCTGATATATGTCTGAACCAGAGTCTGTGCAAATCTAACTAGAAACAAAGAAACATAGAAACAAATACAAACAAACAGCCAAAATGGGAAGACAAAGAAACAGGCCCTAAATAAAAGAACAAGAGACTTCCCCAGAACTAAATGCAATGGAGGCAAGCAACTTATCAGATATATAGTTTAGAGTACTGATTATAAAGATACTCAAGAGCATGAAGAAAGACACTAGAAGCAATAGAAAGGGACCAGTGAGAAATAAAGAATGCAATATCTGAAATAAATAATACACTAGAAGGAATAAACAGTAGGTTAGATGAAGCAGAGTATCAAATCGGTGTTTGGAAGATAAGGTAGAAAAAAACACTCAGGCAGAGAAGCAAAAGAAAAAGAATTTTGAAAAAATGAGATGAGCTTAGGAAATAAATATCTGGGACAACATGAAGCATAACAACATCTGCATCATAGGAATACCAGAAGGAGACAAGAGTGAGCAAGGGTCAGAGAACCTATTTGAAGAAATAATGACTGGAAACTTCACTAATCTGGTGAAGGAAAAAGACACACAAGTCTAGGAAGTGCAGAGAGTCCCAAATAAGATGAACTCAAAGAGCCCTACACCAAAACACATTATAATTAAAATGGCAAAGCTTAAAGATAAGGAGAGAATCCTAAAAGCTGCAAGAGAAAAGCAGGTAATTACCTACAAGGGAGCTCCAATTAGGCTGTCATCTTATTTCTCAACAGAAACCTTTCAGGCCAGAAGGGAGTGGCATGAAATATTCAAAGTGATGAAAAACAAGGACCTACAACCAAAGCTACTTTACCCAGCAAGGCTATCATTTAAAATTGAAGGAGAAATAAAGAACTTCCCAGACAAGAAAAAGCTAAAGGAGTTT
>VMDR010024135.1:0-15193 GCA_007922815.1 Macrotus californicus | reverse complement strand
CATGAAGTGTGACATCAATAACATAAAACTTGGGGAGGGGAGAGAAAAGTGTAGTTTTTATTTTTTAAGTGAGGTTGAAGGTAAGTTTTTAATCAGCCTAAGATAGACTTATAAACCTTGTAAATACCTATAATGTTTTATTAAGCCTCATGCTAACTACAACAAAAAATTTTTTTAGTACTTACACAAATGATAAAGAGAAAGGAATTAAAGCATACCACTAAAATATAAATTATAAAGGAAGACATTAAGAGAGGAAGAAAGCAACAAAGGAACTAAGAGAACAGAAAACAACAAAATAGCAATAGTTAAGTCCTTGCATACCAAGAATTACTTTAAACATAAATAGATTAAATTCTCTAAACAAAAGATGCCAAGTAGCTGAATGGATTAAAAACACAAGATCCAAGGATACCCTGCATGGGAGAGGCTCCTTTTAGTTTTAAGGACACATATAGGTAGAAAAGTGAAGGGATGGAAAAAGATATTCCATGCAAATGGTAACCAAAAGAGAACAGGAATAATATATTTCTCTTCCTTAAACCTTCTTTTAAATTTTCATGTCATTTCACACATTTTAGTGGAAACAAAGAAAAAATATTCTTAGCTGTTTGTGTTTTACATGGTTCTAAAATGAAATAAAACAAAGCTCTCTCATAAACTCTAGTTTAATTAAAGGTCATTCAGAAGGCATTTTAAAAAACTTAGTCAGCTGTATGTTAATGAAATAGCCTGGTTGTTCATTTTGAGGCAAAGGAAGTAACATTTCTTGTTGAGGAAACTCGTTCAAAGGACCTTAAGTATCCAAACCAGTGTTTGAATGACACGGAACTGTTACCAGTGACAGATCATGACAAAGGGCACAATGAATGGGAGCTGTGAAAGCAGAATTCGTCTGCGATTCATTGTATTTGGCTGCAAGTGACTAAGTCAGACCAAAATAGTTGTGTCATGTGGTATATGGTATGATTGTGAAGCATTAATTAAAAAATTATAAATAGAGGATTTCTAGAGGCTGCTGGAGAAGGACCAATTGTTTCTGAGTGTCACATCAATTGTGACTATTGCTAACAAAGCAAGATATTAAAAATTAAAGAGCTAGGGACAGTTAGCTTTGAAGTATCTAACTTCTGGATGACAGCCTCTCTTGGGTAATGTTCATGTGCTCGGATGATGACCACAGCTAGACTTGCTTATCGGTAAGTGATTAAATCAAATGGCTGGAAGGCTTTTGCTTTCAATTTCAACTTCAGCACCCTTGTGGCAGAGGGGAGAGAGTGCTGGTTGGCCTGTCCCAGTGATCAGCATTTTTGTCCTCTATACTTCTGTGGTTTAGAGGGGCCTCTCATTTTTTTTTTTTTAAATCTGTTTTCTGTCTGTTGAAAGGAAGATCTGGCAAAGTATTCTGTAATATTCAATATATAACTTATTTTCTAGAGTTCCTGAAGGATATTGTAGGTTTATTTTAGAGGCGTTGATGTCATCAGCTTTACTCAGCAGTTTCCATTATTGCTATTTATTTTATCAAGGAAGAGAATAAATAATTTATTAAGAAAAAGCCAAAAATTCAATGAAGATGAATTTATGTTAAGTTGGTTTATGCCACATGCTTTTACTGTCTACCAGCATACACAGAACAAAATATTGATGGGTTTGTACTTTCTGCTTTTTACTAGAAAATATATACTTTATTTTTCTTTGAAGATTCATGGTATATAACTTTTATTTGTTCTAGGAATTGTTTTTTAAAACACCAATTCATGTCAGAACAAGTCATAATTTACCAGAAATTTACCCTCAATTTAGATGGCTGATTGGGCAGAAATGTTTGACAGTATTTAATAAACCTGATGTATTTTGAGCAAAATAGTTGTAAAATATTTTGAATAAATAGATTCTACCTTGCTGAAATTATTTCTTTGAAAACAGATATAATACCAGACCCTTAATTATTTCTGTAACAAACAACATTGAGAGGGAGGATCTTTGATTACATCATACCTTTGGATAGGAAGAGCATTTGCTGTCTCCCACTAATATTTTTTTAATACTCACCCGAAGATATGTTTTATTGATTTGAGAGAGAGAGAGAAAGGAACATCCATGTGAGAGAGAAACACTGATGGGTTGGGTTGCCTTCTGTACACGCCCCTCAACCTAGGCATGTGCCCTGACCAGGGATTTAACCCAAAACCTTTTGATGTGCAGGATGACGCTCTAACCAACCTAGCTACCCAGCCAGGGCTCCCATTAGTATTTTTAATCTGACATTGGAATCTTCTAAAGAAAATCCTTTTTGCATGTCTGGGATATTAGGGTGACTAGGAAATAATCGTGAATAGGAAACAATGCCTTTGAAAATCCTGGTCTTTATGAAAGTCCATCACCTGTAAAATGCCTGATGTTTACGAAAGAACAGCAATGTGAGTAGTTGTTTGATGTGTTCTCATGTTGCAGCATGAACAGCAAAATCAGATGTAACATTAGTTGAAAGATTTGGCCTGAATTCATTATTTGGGTTCAGCCTGATTTAGCTGTCTTCAAAAATAAAAGTTATTCACTCCAAAGTACACCTACTTGTGGGACAGATACGAAATAACCTTACTTTTAACTTGATCACTTAATCACCTGTGGCTTTCATAATGAGATCAGATTTAGTTCATAGGAAGCAGTTCTTTCTTAAAGGGATTGTTTGCATGAAACAAATATTGAATTAAGTCACAGTGAGTATTTTGTATTAAAAAAATACAGTGTTTTAGGAGGAGGGTAGGCACACTTTTAAACTTAGCATTTTAGCCAAGTGACCTTACTCAGTTTTGTACCGTACTGTACCAAAAAACAAACAAAAAATAATCATTTTCATTTTCAAATAAATTTGAGAATTAATGCATCAGGTTTTCTCTCTCAGAGTTGTTTCTATTTCCTCTTTGGAGACCCTCAATGTCCCTGCAAGGATTAAAGCCCTGTCCTGTAATGAAGAAACTCCTTCATTTTTTAATGTAGATACTTTTAAGTTTTATGTTTGTACACAAATAGTTAAGAATCAAGTAGTTCTGAGCTTTAAGAAAACAGCAGTTCCTAGACTCTCTTCTTTTCCATTTCGCATTCTTCAGTGGTAACTACTTTCCATCTTCTAGCTGATTGTTTTGGTAACTGCCTTCATTTTGAAACAATACAATAGTGGGGCTACTTCCTGAGCATTTTTTCTCTTATCTTTATCTATTGGCTTTTCAGTACAAAAGCTGAGAATTTATTTAGCTTGTTCTCCCAACCCATTTCTCTCCCACACAGAGGGGCACACATGTACACGCATGCACACACACAATCCCTTGCCCCATTCTTCCTGTATAAGTAAGGGTGATTGGGATTACATCAACATTTATTGTTTATTATTACGAACAAGTAAATGCAATTTTCAGCTAAACCACATAGAATAATATAATTTTTATTCTATTTTCTGTAAAAGTGTATTTTTTCTGGAGTTTATCATTATTATTTGCTCAATTTCTGTTTATCTCTTCTTTAATGTATTTATCTCTAATTCAATGCTCAATTCTCCACCAGTTGAATAAACCTATTCCAGGTAGAGATGTGTTGATCCACATCAGGTCTGCTCTCTCAGAGTTGTCTGTTTGGCACAGTGTTTCTCAGAGCCTGTGATCTGCTCCCACCTGGTACACAGCTGGCCCCTGAGATTTCCCTTCCTCACCACCCTGGGGTGCTAAGTCTCCTGTTTTCTATATCCCATGACTTCCTCTTTCTTGATTTGCCCACCCCCCCTCTCTCTGTAGAGTATGTAGACAGATTCTTGTATCTCATGAAAAAAATGTGTGTGAAGTTTTTATGTGAACTTAAATATCTGAAAATATCTTTATTCTGACCTAACACTTGATTGTTTATCAGTCTATGTTATTTTTGGTATACAATTCCATGCTAGATTTCTTTTTCCTTCTCAAGTGAAACAATTGCCTTCTAGCATCCAATGTTGCTGTTATGGAAAAACATACTCCTGTACGTCTCCTTTATTCTCCATGCTCCACCCCTTCAGATCACCAAAGAAGTGGCGGTTTTTCCCATACCAAGCAATTCTCTGGTACCAGATGGTTGCCCTATAATTGTACTCAGTTCTGACATGACTTACGTGAAGATGGTGCCAAGTCCCACAGTTTAAGGGGTGCAGTCCCACAAGACTGTCTCCCTCCCTCCTCTCACTGCAGATGCTAATTGCCAGTCCGGATTGTTACCTGTGCATCTAATTGAGTGACTGGCTGAAAATGGAACCCCTCCTATAAATTGAACAGGTTGAATGAACTTGTTGAACCACTCACAGAATGCAGAAAAACAGTTTACTTACTCAACTACTAGTTATAACAAAGTTCCTTTATTATGTTAAAGGGTACACATGAACAGCCAGATGAGGAGATACATAAGATGAGGTCTGGAAGGGTTCTAAGCAAAGGAACTTCTATCCCTGTGGAGTTTGGGGTACACCACCTTCCCCGCATGTGATACCTTCTTGTTCAGCAAGAAGGAGGCTCTCTGAACCCTGTCCTTTTGAGTGTTGGTGGAGGCTTTATTACATAGGCATAATTGATTAAATCACTGGCCATCGATGACTGATTGAACCTCCAGCCTCTCTCTCTTCACCAGAGGTTGGTTGGTAGGACTAAAAGTGTCAACTCTCTGATTTTGGTTGTTTTCCTGGCAACCAGACCTCATCCTTAAAGGCTTCCCAAAAGTCACCTCATTCACATAAATTCTAGTGTGGTTGAAAGGGTCTTGTCATGAGTAACAAGACACCTCTTTCTACCTTTATGGCTCCAGAACTATTTTTAGGAATCAAGGACAGAAGACCACATACTATCACAAAAGGTACTCCCATTGCTCTTGTGTGTAGGAAACTCCAAGGATTTTAGGTGCTTTGTGCCAGAAATGGGGGCAAAGACCAAATACTTATATTTCTTATTATAAATAACAATATTACAGTTGTTGCTGAGAAATCCAAAGCAATCTAATTTATGATTCCTTGTGTGGGGGAGGAAGAAACTTCTATGCTCAAGGTCATTTTGGCTGGTCTAATAATCAAATCAACATGAACAGACTAGCAAGAGAAAATAACCAAATTTAATACCCACATATGTATGGGAACCCCACAAACAGGAGAGGGTCAGAGACCCCACTTGCATGAGAGATTCAAAGACAGAAAAAGAAAAATGGGTACATGAGACATTCTGAGGTAGAGATGAGGTGAGGTGCCCTGGGGGCTTCAAAGGGTCTTTACAGGACAATAAGATGAGCAGATATTTAGTAAATCAAAGTTTCTCCTGCCCTGTAGGTACATCAAGAACTCTAATTCAAGTTCTCCTAATAGTTAAGGGAGGGGCAGACGTTTTTCTTGAGCCCACAACTAAAGTTACCTTTAGCTCAAAACAATCTGCATACACATATGTATATCTTGGGGTGACTAGTTCTGAACCCCCATATGTGTATACAGTGGGGACCCCAAAAAACACTGGAATTATCTTCTGAAGGGCAGGCCCCTTATAGTACAGGCTTCCCCTGCTAAGTGAGTGTTCTAGGAACCCATCTATATCAGAGTACCAGCTGCCATTGTTATGAGAGGCTGTGTTCAGCTGCAGTGAGTTTTTTTTGAAAACTCTTTCAATATGGTTGCCCATTTCACGCTGGGTAACATATAAATTCACCTGCCCACATCACGCTGAATGTTCAGCAGTTTTTGACCAAAGACGAATTGTCCCCCATGCCCCACCTTCCCTGTTCACTGAATCTCCCCCTAAGCAACTTTTTTGTTTGTTTGTTTCCCTGGATGAAAATGTCCTCAAAGGGAAACATTTTGTGGAGGTGGAAGAGGGGAAACAAAAAATGGCAGAAGCACTAAAAGGCATCAGAATAGACGAGTTCAAAACCGTTTTGAGTGGTGGGAAAAGTCTCCACAGGTGTATTATATCAGATGGAGAGCACGTTGAAGGTGACTGAAGTTTAAACATGTGAGAATAAATACGCAATTTTTTATAAATTAATTCTACTTTTGGGGGTCACCCCTCACATGCCTCTAACTCAACCCACAGATCACTTCCCCTAATATTCTGAGATTTCAAATAAAGGGCCTTGATGTGTGTCTATTTTGAAACACTACATGGGTCCTTTTTTTCTATTTTATTTTTTTATTATTTATTCTATTACAATTGTCCCAATTTTTTCCCCATAAGATCTTTTGAATCTAGAAACTCACGTCATTCGTTTTCTTAAAAAATATTTTATTTTCTTTCCTTTTCCTTCACCTTCAGGAATTCCCATTCTCCAGTTGTTGAGCCTCCTGGACTGGTGGCTCATTATCTAACCTTTTCTTTCCCAATTTTTTCTTTATCTTTTTGCTTTATTTTTTGTAAGATTTCCTTAACTTTGTTTTAGCTATTGTATTGAGATTTTCTTCTCTGCTATCATGTCTTTGTTTTTTCAAAGTTCCTTTTTGTTCTATGAACATGAGTATTTCTTTTTAAAAATAACGTTCTGCTCTTGTTTCATGGTTATAATATCTTACCTCTGATATTTCTTTTTTCCCCAAATCATCTTTTCCCTGCATAGCATGTTTTCTGCAGGTAGAAGTTTTTTGTGTGCCCGCCTTGGGCCTGTCAGCTCTGTTAGAGCTCTCCCCAGATCTCCGCCATCCCTTGCCTGCCTGACCACATGTAGGAGTGGAGACTAGAAAGCTGAGTGAACGCCCTAAGTGTGTGGGCAGGTCTGTGGACTACGAATGTCACTGTATGGTGATTTGGATGTGCCAACTTCAGGATCTTGTCTTCTTGGACTGATCGAGTCTCCAGCGGCGAGGTCTAGTCTCTTGACTGGAGGGTAAAGACTTAGGAGAGTCAAGTTGGGGAAGAGGACTGGAGGGTCTCAGCACTCTGAATGCCTGTATTAACTCTGTCTCCCTATTTTTGAGGTGCTTCTGTCATCAACTGTGCCCAGTGTCCTTAAGTCCAGAGAACCTTTGATTGATCCTTTCTGGAGAATAAACCCCTACTCTTTTACCAGGATTGGCAGTGGGAGCAAGCACCTGGCATTAGAGAATAGAAAAGACCCAGAGTTCTGTTTCTGAAACATTTTTAAATTAAAAACTAATGTCCTCGATATACCATTGCTGCTTGTGGCCCAGGAGGCCAAACTTGAGGTTAAGGGTATAGTCCGGTAAGACTGCCAGGTTTGCCCAACACTTCTGACACCAGCTGTAAGTTCAGGGGTCCCCAGGGCTACCCTCACTTTGGACCAGCTGGCTCTAAATTTGGAGATCCTCACAGAGTTCTTCAGATGTGATAATTTGATAGAATAACTCACAGAACTCGGAAAAATGCTATACTTACAATTATAGTTTTATTATAGCAAAAGGATACAAGTCAGAACCAGCCAAAGGAAGAAACATGTGGGTTGGAATCTGGAACTGAGAAGGTCTCAAACACTAAGTTTCCACGCCTGAGGGATGCATTACCCTCTTGTCATTGATGTGTGACAGTTCTCTTGGAGTGTTTCCAACCTGGGGCTTTAGCTTGAGCTTCCCTGTCCATACTTTTTACTGGGGCCTCATTGCTTAGGCATGATTGATTGGTTGGTGGCCTGTGTGGTTGTCAAAGCCCCCGCCCTCTAATCACACGGTTAGTCTTTCATCTGGCTCTTCCCCTTCCTGAGTCACCTTGTTAGCATAAACTCTCAGGTGTGGTCTGAGAGGCCCGCTACGAATAACAAGAATACTCTCAGGCAGTTCCAGGAGTTTAGAGGCTACCTCCCCGGAGTTGGGACAAAGTCCAGACTTCTCTTTGGGCAAAGTTAATTCTTCGCCACACACTTTTCCCTGTCCACTTCCAGAGGTGCCTGGTCCCACCAATTTCAAAATACTTAAAGGGTTCTGAAGTTTGGTTCTTTGTGTTCTGCACGGCTGGCTCAGGAGTTAGTTTTCTTGAGGTGGCTCATTTCAAGGCAATTATTACTTGTTCATCTAACTTCCGGATTCCAAAATTATTATTGTTTCTTCTCCCATTCTTGAATGTATATATTAAACCCCAAACCAAAAAATCCTCTGCGGTAGTGTTACTGGGGTTTGTGGAAGGAGCAAAATTGCAGACGTGTTCAGTTGGCTATCTCTACCCAGAAACCACCCAGTACTATCTCGGTGTATTTGTCAATAGCAACTTTTTGTAGAATACCTATTTACACCTGGCAAATAAACACTGGATTAGCAAACATTTCTATATTGTTACATTAATACAGATAACTAGCTAGTTTAGGCTTCAGAATCTTGAAAAAGCTTTATTTCCTCCCCACTTTACATATTGAGGTTACAAAAGATAAATAGCCTCTTATCACTTATTGGCTGGGGATGAGAATATGGGGACAGAGAAGGGTCTTTTAACTTTAGTGTTAATCTATTTTTATAATGTTTCAGTTACTCTATGTTACTTTTTAATTATTTAAAAAATAATTTTAGAACAAGAAAAAAATGTAAAAACATCACATAAAAGGATCCTTAAAAATTTTCCACTTCAAGTATATGATGCTCGGGTTAATGGAGATCTAAAAATGGAGAATTCTTTTTATATTTAATGGGGTAGGTAGGACAGAGCACAGGACTCCTTTAATCACTCTGGTCTAGCAGTCAGACTTGTAGCCTCCCTCCCTCTCCCTCTTCCCACCCTCCTCTTTCTGTTCTCTCTCTGTCTCTTTCTCTTTTTTTCTGGGCTAGAAAGAGATTTTAAGGTTACATTTTATACTAATGAAGTTTGCCTGGAAAAGAGGACGTTGATCTTCTGATAATGCTGATTTCTCATTTCATTTTCTTGGTAAACAAGAGTACATGTATTGCTTTTTTCTGTTCCACTCTAGTACACAACTGTAATCCTGTTTCTCTTCCACCACCTTGTAGAGTTCCTGCTCCCGGAAAGATTCGTTCTGAGCTCCATTGCACAGTGTTCCCAGCCCTTTTACAATATGGCTGCAATGCACCTGCAGCTTCGTCTGGTTTGGTCCCCGTCAAGGTCCCGACTCCCCTCAACACTGAATTATGTGCTGATTCTTGGTGTTAAGGTGTCTTTGTCCGTGCAGTTTCCCCAGTTCTATCCCCCACCCCCTGCTTCTCTTTTTGCCTACCTAAATTATACATATTATTTTAAGCCCATCTCAAATGTTACCCTCTCCAATAAAGGTTCCCCCCAATCTTTCTTTCTTCCAGGATTAACACCACTGCACTGGGGCCTCCAAGGGCTTTGATTGCCCACATCCTGCCTTAGATATCAGTGGGTGAGTGTGTTAGAGTGCAGGGACAGAAGTTGTCTCTGTGCAGTTACCATTTCCTTGAGGTTAAATATGATGAATCATCTATACACATAACGCCGTATATATAGTTGATTCTCAGTAATGTCAGCTGATTTGAAATGAATCTTGTTCCATGGTCTTTGTGTTAATAGCATTGACAAAAACAACAAAGTATAAATTATGTTTTAGGGTTTTACAAATCCAGTTTCTCTCAAGACATTTTTTTGAACAACAGAAATGTGGCTGCCTAATGCTTGAACGTGATTATTAGCAAGTTGAGATGGGGTAAGAAATATGAACACTCACTGGCGTTCGCCGAGTCCAGGTCCATATACTCGTGACCACGGACACCATTCGCAGCTGACCGGCTGGTGCAGCCCAGTGAATCCCAGAGTGACAGGAACTGACTGTGGTCATAGGCCAGAAAACACAGGAGGTAAGGTGATCAGCTGAGTCAGTCTGGGACTTCCAGCCGCAGGAGAAGGACCTGAATAATTGGGGAACGGGCTGGCGATCCGGGGGTAGGAGGAGGATTGAAACAAGGAAGATCATTGATGAAGTGCATTGCAGTCGTCTCTCCGTGCTGAGCAGGCTCTAATGGGCCATCTGCCTGGGGAGAATAGCTAATACAAAAGACATATTAAAGGGGCAAAAGAGAGAGAAAGAGAGAGAAGTAATATCAGTGATAACACCAAAAAGATCTTTTAAATTGTAGAAATCTGTCTGGACCCCGCTGTTCACTAGTTTCATGCTGTCTCTCCTCCCCTACCACCTCCTTCTCACTGATAGCCGTCGCAGGCCGTTCTGTCATGGAGGGAGGGTTAGAAAGTGAGACTAATCTGGGGTTTCCTCGGTGATCTCACTAACCCGTGTTATTCCAGGTGAGCTCTGGAGGGTGTGGGCCCAGAGGAGAAGAGGGCAAAGGAGAAGGAGGAGACAGACAGTGATTGGGGAAAATTCTTTAAGAGCATCTTACAAAAAGCACTCTCTTTTCCCCAAGTACAAATTTAACTTAATACTTGGCAGGAGCGTTTGGCTTTCTTCTTTAAGAGCTTAAATCCATTTAAAGTTTCCCAACTTGACCTTCCAAGAGGCCAGGAAGGTAGGTGGACAGGAAGACTTAGAACTAGGTGATGAATTAGGGCCTCATTCACCCAGGTAGACCAAGACAATTAATTAATTTCTCAAATGTGTTGTGTTTTTGTGCTGTCTTCACAGAGCCTGATTCTAGAATCCTAGAATCAGAAACAGGATGTACGTCTCGAGTTCATTTATTTTTCCTTAATGCAATCAGAGCATGAGAACTAACCTTAGACAAAAATAAAAACATTCCAGTGTAACTTTTTTTTTCAAAATTCAGCATCTCTATGAATAGCTTCTGTGAAGAGTAATTATGAGGAGATGAAAGAAAAAAGGAAGAGGGAGAAAAATGGACACAGTGTTGTCTAACGATGTTCTTATTTTTATTTTAAGATTTTAAATATTTATTTTTAGAGAGAGGGTAAGGAAGGAGTAAGAGAGGGAGAGAAGCATCGATGTGCGAGAGAAACATCAATTGGTTGCCTCTCGCAAGCCCCCAGCCAGGGACCCGGCCTGCAACCCAGGCATGTGCCCTGACCAGGAATCGAACTGGTGACCTTTCAGTTTGCAGGACTATGCCCAACCCACTGAGCCACACCAATGTTCTCTACCTCTATTCTACAACATGTGCTTTGTAGAAAGCAGATTTGTTTGTTTGGCTAGAATTATGCTTTAGTTTCTCACTTGCTTTCGAAGAAGTGAGCAGAGCACAGAAAGCCTGAGAGCGAGTGCTCAGGCTTGGGGCTGGTTTACATAACGGCAACACTGCATCTCAAGTTGTGCACGTGATCTTGTTCTTGCTCGGAAAGAAGCTTCTCCCTAGGAAACGAGAGAGAGCTGGAACCTATTTAGCTCACATCGGCTTTGACAGCCGGATGTGTTAATACAATACTATTAATTTATTTATCCTGCTTTAGGATTGCTGTTTTCAGGGTATACAGTCTTGATTCTTCAGAACCGTGAGTGGATGTGCTGTGCCCACCCATTCTTTTCCATAGTGACCCTTGTTTTGGCAACTGTCTCCTTTTCCTCAGCTCACTTATCACTGCTTGTTTGCAAAAGCCCGCCTATAACAGCAGGGGCCTGGAGCTAATACATTAGCTTCCAAATAGGGACAGCATAGTAGCCCTCTCTTTGTAAGTGAGTCAGGCCACTAGGGTGTATGAAGCTGTGACCTACAGACCTGCCACTGCCCTGCTGTTGGAGCTGCCCTGACACTGGCCTTGAGCTTGTTTGTCCACAAGAACAGAACCCGAGGGGGGAGAAAAGGAGGAGCCAGACGTTTAATCCTGAAGGACCTTTAGGGACTAAGCATTTACAGTGAGTACCGGCAGCAGATTCCTGGCTCCTCTATTCTTTTATTTAAAAGAGAAAATTACAAGAGAAGCGAGAAGGAGGTGGGCAGCTCTGATGGCTGTGTAGCTGCATTTTCGCCCACCAGTTTGGTAGAGCACTGTCCTGATTTACGTGTGTCCTTTTCAAACTGAATGCGTTCGGCTAATGTCAGGTTTCTACTGAAAACTTGTGGATTGTCAGGGAGATAGCAGGACCAGTCCTTGTTAGGAAGCAATCTATGGTATGTTTCTTCTGTTTCTATAAAATGATACTGAATAAATAGAATGTGGTTGGAAAACCTTTTTCACAGATTAAAAAATATGAAAAGCTTTAAAATGTTTCCTGCTTTCAACTTTTGCACTTTAAATGTAGAATATTCTTTGGATTTGCGGGAAGGAAAGAATTTGATCTATGTTATTTTTAACAGCAGCTAGGATAAAGGTGGTATTATGGCTAATGCTGGAAAGGTGGCCACAGATAAGCATTTGGTGGGGGGAGGGGAAGCAGAGGTCACTAGGTTCCAAGGAGCTGGCTGGCCGCCCCTCTCACAGCTGTGGGGCCAGAGCTGTAACTTGGGGGGGGGGTTTTCGTGTGCACTTGAGTCCTTGCTGCCGTGTGCATTGTCAGGAGTTGCTCTCTGCCGGCTTCTTCTTCTTTTTAAATTTCTCTGTGACTAGCAAGGAATCTTATTGCAAGATGCCTGGTAAAGGAGGAATGCAAAACTTACGGTATTTAGAAGAATGTATAGACTTGTGCTGACTTTCCTGTTAGTTTGCATTCAAATGGAATAATTAATTTTATGGGAAAGCTAGCTTGAATAGTCGTGATAAGCACAGGAAAAATATACACAAAGATGTTACTCTAAGGCTTCACAATGTGAAGCAGTTTTCCTCTAAATTGCAAACTTATCTTTTAAATCAGATCTAAATTTGTGAAAATCAGAAATAGAGGTTATTTTTCTGAGGGTAGCCACTTAAATGTGAAGTACTAGAATTGACAATTAAATGTTTATAGTGATTATTTTCCGTGAAAATGGGTAATTAATCAAATTTATGCCACTGCCCGGGTTTGCTATGCTATTATGGCACCTACGGTGTTCCTTTCGCAGTGGCAAAGGTGTGTGTTAGGGAAAGCAGATACATAGAAGCTAAAATAAAACTTGAATAGAGTGCTTTGCTTTACTTCTCTGGGTTAAGGAAATTCTCTTGTTTATAGTCTGATCAGTTCAGTATAGAAACATCCCATCCAGGTTGAAATTTTATAACCTAGGAAAATTTTGTTTTGGCAGCTAATATGTAAGGTTTCCTTGCCCTTTACTCATACATGAGGCACATCTGCTGTTTTGCGTAATGTTATTTTATTCTGTTACATATATAACCACGTCGCCTGTGTTGTCAGTAAATTGCAAACTCCCAGAGGGGATAATCTCCCATATTTGTTCCCCTGGAAAGAATTAGCAACACATATTGTATAAATAATGATTTACAAAATGCATTTGCACGGTATAATTTATTTCTTTCCATTAGCTAGGACAGCTCTATTGATGCGTGTGTGTGCTTTGGTGAAACGGAAGGCCATCATTTAGGATCTGCACAGCTCCCAGTCCAGCCAGAACACTTCCAATAGTTTTGACTCTCTGGATAAGTACATCACAGAATTTTAGGGACAGTGGGATCTTACTGGTTGTGTAGGCCAATTTTGCCATTTTACAGATAAGGAAACAGACCTAGAAACATGGAGCATGTTGCCCCAAATCACACAAAACTGCACTGTGCTTGCTTGGTGCATGGCCCAATGGCGTAGAAAGGTATGTTGGGGTATCAATTACATTGAGCCAATTCTTTGGTATATTCTTTAGTTTACAGTACTTTCCAGGGAAGGCACAGCCTTGATTTGGGAGTTTCAGAGAAAACGCAGTGACCAGGCATCGTTTTTCCGTTGCGCAGGGCTGTTGGGTAGGGGCCTGGGGGTGGTGCGTGGGTGTGGGTGTAGCTTAGAGAGTTCCTTGTACACCGCCCTGGCATTTAGTTTTCTGGTTTGGATGAGTCTGGTTTTTAGAAAAGGGAACCACTGTGACACCCGTGTCCTTGTCCTCATTTGCACCAGTTCTGTGACCTGCACTAGAAACCTCTATTCACCTTTGTTGTTCAGATTCTTTCTCTGGGGTTGTGATTCTAAACAGATTCCCCAGAGGGTAGAAAGTGATTAAACATGTAAAAGTGCTTTGGAAAATCCGAATCAGAGCCTATCTGAGGCTACGGTATGGTTTATTAAGAAGTAGTATGGTACTAAATGGTAATGGGAAAAAATACAATGTAAAATAAATTAATTAAAAAAGGAAGTAGTGTGGTGGTTTACTCTTCCCAGGGGTTATGGCTCCCAGTGAAACTTTCATGTCCTCATTCCCTGGTTTTTAAAAATAGCCAAGAATAGTAGTATTGTTATTTTAAAAATTGTGTGCGAAGGTAGTTAAAGATGTGGGTGTAGATGTCTTCCTCTTGTAATTAGGCGGAGAAAGCTGTTGAGTTGAAGCCTAAAGCCGTTCTCTAAGGCAGGTACCAAAGTGATAAACTTACTTTATAACATAATATTTTGCTTTATTTTAAATAACTTTGCTTTCTGAAATTCATCTGTAAGGTATTTTATCATTTAATTTAAAAATAAGGTGCTCAGTAAATTGGGGAGGGGCAACACGCTGTAGCATTGGAAGGCTTTTGAAATAATGTCATAGGAGTAACTTATTTTTAAGGCTTGTATTAATTCAGCAAGTATTTTAATTTCCTGCGCTCATTCCTGCATGGAAAGTTACATATTCCTAGTCAAATTGGGATTTTTGTTGACTCTTCCCCTCCATTTCTGTAGGTAAAATAATTTTTTGCTGATACTAAGTGGATGGTAAGAATCTAACAACATATAAGCTACTTTCTGACAATCATGTTTATATTTTATATTTTGATCAGCCACCTTTTATCTTTAGGGGGATGGAGCTATAAAGTCACTTGAATGTGTAGAGCCATAAAAAGCCTTACAAAAAGAAAAGAAGCACATTGTCTTCGGTAAACGAAGCTTCTCCTGAAACTAAAAATAATGTCTACTTAAAATGTTTAATGTACAAGATCCAAAACATTGTTGTTTTATGATAGACTGGTTCCAGAAGAAACATAAATTAATAGTTAGATAATTAGTGAGCTAATAAACTTTAACTTAAAAGGCAATCTTATTATGACTTACACTTAGGTTATTTTTAATGTATTTGATGAATATTTTAAAGTTTTGTGTTTAAAAAGAGATTTATTACTTGGAAATTCCAGAGCCTCTAAAAATTTCAACATGACCAAATACTAATGTCATTTAGATTGAGAGTTAATTAATTATAGATATATTCTATATAGTCCATGATTTATACCTGTCAGGAAAGTAAAGGCTTGGAATTGCTGCATGATATCCATTTACC
>VMDR010024134.1:0-15191 GCA_007922815.1 Macrotus californicus | reverse complement strand
ATCTTTTTTCGGTTTTTCTTATTTTAAATAAAACATTTTATTTTTATCTTTCCTCCATTGAAAATCTTTCAGGCTACATTGTAAGATGGTACATGTATTATCATTGTCATCATCTTTCCCATATTAAGTTCAAATATCTCCTAGATATTTGAGAAACTTATTTTGTAAGTTATACTATTTTTTAAGAATGTTGGTGCAGATCACAGTTTGCTTAAGCAAATATAAAGTGCCTGGCTTGTACTTACCCCCAAATATGCCCTCTCATTTCCCAGGATGTTGACACATTAAAATATGTCATAAAAAATAGTGGGTCATGATGAAATACTCCTAGTAACTGAAAAATCAATTTTTGCATCTACTTATCTACTTTTTCTCCATTTCCTCGGCAATGTCTTTTAACTTTGTTGAAAAGAGTACATGCTTGTGTGAGCAAGATAGAACAAATATCATTGTCCCTGTGGTAGAAAGGGTGGCATTTGCACATAGTAGTCACTTGCGTGTCAGCGTTTGGGCCTCTGCCCTTGGGTTTTGGCCAAGGTGAAGGGAAGGCAGCAGACTGTTGCATGTGTGGCTGTCACACCTTATCCATAGCTCGGCAGCATGGAGCTGATGAGGAAGAGAGGCAGGACTCAGGTGGTCAGGGGTCTTAGAAGGGCAGTGATAATGCTCCGTTCCTTTATTGTCTCCAGTGAGAGTAGCTAGTGTGACATTTTCTTCTCTAAAGTAGAATATTTTTTAAAGGAGTGCATCTTATTTAATTTATACAGACTATGCAGAAAAAAAATTTTCTTCATCTGCTCCTCAAAATAAATGTACAAATGTGTGAATAAAGATAATATCCTTTACTGTGATGAATAAAATCAATGTGTAAATGTGTGAATGAAGATAATATACTTTACTGAGATGAGTGCTTTGAAAGAATAGCAAAGACAGTCTTAGCAGAACTTTGTTCTGGGTGAAATGCTCCTGAAGGCTGTGGGTACTGTCAGGGAATGCAGAAACATTATTCCCTGTTGAGATGTATAAAGTTCATAATAACCTCTAAATTATCTACAAACTCTTGAATGAAACTAAAGCTGCTATATTTTTATCTTGAGAATGCAAGTCTCCTTGTAATGGATTTTCTCTGTCTAACCATTGCCTATCAAGAATTGTGTTTGTTTTCTGAAAGAGGGAGCATGCCTGTAAAGAATAGATTATTACTACGCCTCGTGGAAATCAATTAAGGACTTTGTCTAAAGCTTTATCAAACATAGCAGAATTTATACACCCTGGAGAGCGTATACCTATCCCGGTTGTTCCTGGGCATGATTTGCATATACATCCCATACTATCTGGGTGTAAAATGGGATGGGATTTGGGGCTAAGCAGTGTCCCCTGGGTTCCATCCTGCAGGCTTTGCAAAGGGGGCATGTGAGGTCCACGCCACACGCAGGAACGTGGCCTGGCCCTCCTCTTCATGAGCATGGGCTTCATTTGGAGTCCAGGGACAGTTAATGGACCTTCACTGTATCTCAAGTGGAGCAAAAAGCTTTTGAGCAGCACTTAGGAGTGCAGAGAATTACGCAGGTCAGTGGCCTTGCTCTCTAAAGAAATTCTAAAAAATGCTTGCTTTTCTCTGAATATCCCGAGCCTTTCTAAATACACAGTTTTGAAAATGCTGGCTCCTCACCTTGGAATCCATTTAAAACTCCCCTTCACTTGGCTCTTTTCAGACCTGGACTAAATTATCACTTCTTCTTGGGGGTTGACATAATTTGTCTTTTATTTTATAAATTTTTCTTTCTATACAAGTTAACATTGTACAAAAGGCATCCAAGGTCCTACACAATGGACTGAGAGCTGATTTTTCAGCTGCACTCGCTCTGCTCTGGCTGCAGGTTAGCTTTGCAGCCTCTAGGTTCTGGATAGGACCGCTGGCCTCATCCACTCTTTTTCTGGTACGCAGCACCTGATCTACAGTGATGTTAATGGTAGTGGTCCTCCGAACTGGGAGGTCGCAGGGAATGCTTCTGAGAGGCTAGAGTTGCCATTTGACTTTTTCTATATAGTGTGAAGCTAGAATCAGATACCTTGTGAAGGATGTTTTACTCTTTGCTTGATTTAGTAATTTAACTAAAAGTGGTTGGTACAGATGGGCAAATATATATTTGTATAGGTTACATCTATTTTCATGTATAAT
Source organism: Macrotus californicus (assembly GCA_007922815.1). Classification (NCBI taxonomy): domain Eukaryota; kingdom Metazoa; phylum Chordata; class Mammalia; order Chiroptera; family Phyllostomidae; genus Macrotus; species Macrotus californicus. Next base: position 13,009 of record VMDR010024134.1, on the reverse strand, counting down.
ATACAAAAAATTAGTTGATTCTGATGTCCTTCTAAATATCTTGATGACTCTCCTAATTCTATTTAAGAATTGGTCTCTTAGTATGTAAATAAGCCAGCACCAGATCTTCATTTTCCCCATGTGTAAAAAAATAATTTTATTCTGAACAAAAACCGAAGTTGAAAACAAAATATCTTAGTCCAATGGGTTTATTTCTTGGTGTCTCTAGAAATAATTTATTTGATGAAAATAATTATTTTTAATTTTGAAATATAATCTGCTTTTGACATGTTCCTGTTTGTCATATTTGAACTAAGGACTGAAAGTGTAACATTTCTCTCTCATTTGGTTTTGATAGTGTTACTTTTAATATTTTCCCACAGCCCAGATGTGACAAAGGGGAGTCATAGCCAGGCACTCAGAATAAATTTATGAACCAATCCGACATGCCCCTGCATGCTCAGAGCTTAAAATCTAGCGTTAAAGGAGCAAACAGATAGATTAGGAATAAATTGCTCTGTGATTCTAAAGGAATGAGACATACCACTTCTCTTTATTTTAGACTATAAAAAACCAGGCCCCCATTATTTGAGATACCCCCTCTCCCTCTCCCTGCCTTCTACCTCTCATTAGATTATAAATGAACCTTGAGGCCATTGATTACAGTTTTAATGTAAGATCCTGGCCCTTCTTCCATGGTGCTCCTGCAGCTCCCATGGTTAGAGATGCTGAGAACTGGTCCCTCATCCTCTGCTGGGGCTGATGATGCAGAGGAAACGGTCCTCTCTGTGACCTGTCACTCCTGCTTGCTGCTCCCACAGCCCTGGCATGTGGCCAGGGTGAGCCAGCAGGCCCTGCGTGGGAGTGGGGTTCTGGTGTCTGCTCCTGTGAAACCAGTGTGTCCTCTCCTCTCACCATCTCCTTTCCCAAATCTTAACCCCAAAGTCCAGTGGTTCTCAGTATTTCTCCCTGCTGGAATGACTCCATTGCTTTTCTCATGGATCATCACCTCCACCCAGAACCCCACCACTGCCAATAGGGGCAGTGGTGGGGTTGTCTTGGGGAGGTCACTGAGGCACAGGGACAAGTCTGTGTTCCACTCCCTGCAGCAAGGGTCACTCAGCAATGCAAAGGGGAAACATATTTGCAACCCTTTGGCTATTGAATATGCTCCAGTAAAGTGACAAAGCATAGGCCAATTTTGTGTTACATTACTGGGCAAAGTAGTTCAAGGTGTCATGGAGTTCATGGAAATCCGGATACAATTGGGGGCTTCAGGGAACCTGGTTTTTGTTTTTGGAAATGACATCTTGATTTAACATTTAGAAATGAGTCATTGTTATCAAGGTACATTAAGGAATGAGCAGTGGACCCATCCAATGGCCTGATCTGTAGACAGGTGGAAAACAAGTGATATTAATATATTCATCTTGCTTTGTTTTCTTCATAGGTTGTTATAAGACTTAAAACACTTAAAATCTGAAGAGGGATAAAGAGGTGTAGAACATTATTTATGCAATATGATTGCATCTCATTTAGCACACAGAAAGCCCTTTCCAATAGCCAGGAGGGGACTCACTTTGAATGGCATTTGCAGACTCCTGGTGGCCAGCCCAAACTGACATTTCATGGGGAGGGTACAAGAGCTTATGTTTTTCTGCTGCCTTGTTTGACTGGAGTAGGGAAGTAATTGCTAAAGAAATGTTATTGACTGTTCTTTCCCCGCCCTATGGCTAGAGGAATTAGTCTTTTCTTGGGCTGTTGCTTTGCCAGTTGCCAGCTTCTCCAGCACTCAAGAAGCTAAAAGAAAACTTAGGAATTCAGTATCCATGCTGGATCTGGAGGTCTCTAGCTGATCTGCCTTCTCTTCGCCTTTCCGCATTTCTTATATCACATACAGAGTTTTTAGCTGTGCCTGTTGGGAGCAGAAGGGAAAATATGTATGTACTCCATCTTGTTTGGGTGAAAGGAACCCTTTTAAATTTTGCATCTGCATTAATTAAAATATATTTTATGTACTGCCATTGTATGAGAACTATGTCAGAACGCCGCTGACTCGCACTCACTGGGTACACTGGGTATACCCAGCTCTACACTGGGTATTGCGCACGGGTGTCCGGCAGAGACGCACCTGTTCCTCCCCGTAGGGTGTTGCGCTGTATTCTTTCTCAAGCCTGTGTTACATCCTTCCCCACTGTGTAGGGGTCAAATGGTTAGTTATGAGACTGCACAACTGCAGGACACGCACATGCGTCTTCTCCGGACATTCCCACTGTCAATCAGGAGCCCTGGGGAAAACCTCATGACTGAAATTTATTTGATTTTCTTTATCATGCAGTAATACTGGAGATAAAAAAAACTTAGCCTGAGCAATGGCATGAAATCACTGCTTTAAACTTTTAATGTGTGTTTCTTCTAGGCAGCATTTTCATGGATTGTTCTCTAAGGTTTACTGTTACAGAGAAATGCCTGTGTGAATGAATAAAAGGAAAACTTCTAATATATAGACATATCGGTAAGCGTGGAGTGAAACCTTTCCTTTCTGTTTTGAAGATTGTACCCATGGGTTTTATTGGTTTTAAAATTCATCTTCGTGAGTGTGGAGGTTAGTTCATTTTTGCGCCTTCTCTTCCTGCAGAAGAAATAAAATCATGTGTCTCCACATTAAATTTTCGTACTGTTCTCTGACAGGTTTCTTTCATAATTCAACAGAGAAAAGGCATAAGTGTATCATTTATAATGTCTCAATTTTTGTCATTTCATCTGTTTTGAAATGTTTCCGTGTATAATTCACTGTGAGTAATTCAAAGCACACATTCTGTGAGCAGAAAAAGCTGCCTTTCTTTTATAAAAATGTCATTGAAAATAAAAAGAGTCTTCCTTTTATTTTAATTCAGTTGTTTTTTAATATCATGTACATCATCTGGAACAAAGAGCCACAAATGACAGGAAAACTGTTTATTACCACGATGTACAGGAAGGGTGAAAGCACTGAGTATGATTTTCCTGTCTAACGTGCTTACTCCCCGACTGGGATCTAAAAAAAAACACAACCAAGAAATCTCTCTGTAGAGTAAAAGCCACTTTTTTATGTTTGACTCCTAAGAAGGCTTTAATGATCATTCTGTTTTTAATAAAATTTTCTAAATATTATTTGTAACATTTATCCTAAAACATGTTAATTCAGTGTTGACTTGAACATTTAACTGTTCATCTGGATTTATCACTAGAGGTAAATGATACACTTAGTTCTGTTATATAACATCAGGAAGCAGAAGGTCTTTACTTGCATTACTTAAACTACGAGATAAATGTATGAGGTTGAACTTGAGCTTAATGGTCATTTTCTGAGAGCAGGGGTTCTCTGTGAGGTAGAGATCATTTATTTTCCTCTTCAGGGACAATTGGCCACGAGCATGAAGTTAAATATTCAGACATGTTTTTGATCGTCACAACAACCTAGACACCTCCCACAACAGAGAATAATCATGTCCCAAACGTCTAGAGCTGTTGAGAAACCACGGCCTCAAAGGTAATTCCAGGGTCTGGTAATTTATGGATTGCTGGAACCTGAGAGAATAAATAACTGATACACGCAAGAGTTTTACCTTCTGTGCTAATGCATGCATAATATAAGGCATTTCACCTTACAGAGGTTTTTAAACATTCCAGTAGCAATTATTTCTCTCCAAAGAGAAATAATTATTTCTCTCTAATTATTTACCTTGTTTCTTCATGCTTTTGAACAAATATGTTCCGTAAAAAAATTCTCTTATGGGATTCCTGATGAAATAGACAGAATTGAAGATAATCCTCCATTTGTGGTTTTGCAAATCATTATGTATCTCTAATGTCTGGGCAGCAGATAAATTGAAGGTAAAATTTAGGTCACATGTATTTTAATCTGCATTGTGCTGGATGCAAGCCCTTACCTTTTCACGGAGGCCAGCCACTCTGTAATTGCCCTGCTGACCCCCTGCCCTTCTGGCAGCTGGCCTGGGGCTGCCCTGTCCCTGTAGGTGCCTCTCAAGGTAAGAGGCACCAGAGGAGAGAAGTCTGGTCCCTCCACACCTCCCTGCTCCTTTCAAGGGGCAGATTCTCACCATTTTGCCCCAGACCAAATTTTCCTGTTGCTGTGATTATTTCTTGCAAGGTAGAATCCTCACAGTTCTTGCCCCTGGATAGGTGCTCTGAGGAGGTTTCCCATAACACGGTTGTTTTTTGCCTCGGAATGTTGCCACTAGAGTAAAGCACTTTCTCATTTCACAAGGACACCCCCCTCTCCACCAGCACCCTGCGGACAGGATCAGAAGCCAGGGGCTGGGAAGCATCCCAGGTGACTCTCCTCCAACCCTTAGGCTCTGTTACTGAGTCTGGAGCTTCCTCCATTCTTTGGGGGGGATTCTGTCTCAGGAACTCTGGCATCTGTGCTGCAACCCACCTTGCTACTAATCAGACTCTGCCGTGTATGATTCCGCCTAAGTGTGGGAGAGGCCCGCCTCCTCCCCACCCCACAGGAGGCTCCCAGGCAGAGGAAAGGGTCCCTGAGGGTTCCCAGCATCGTGACACATTAGTTCCAACCTCGCTCTAACTCAGTCAAGACCCCAGTGCATCTTTAATCAACACAATAAATAAGAATGAAAATGAACAGTAATTATCACCACTGCACACTTTTGAAAAACCCAGCTGTAAATTGATGCCAATAGAGCAGCATTTAACAGAGTAATGAGTGCGTGTGAAAGTTAACTTCCTGTGTCAGCCCTACTGGATCAGGAGATGGCCCAGATATCTATTTAAACATGATTCTCTGCCTGGGAGGGTGTTTCCAGATGGGATTAGCATTGGAGTCCTTGGACTCCCTACAGTGACCTGCCCTCCCCAGTGCTGTGGGCAACACACAATGCCTAGAGAGCCTGGAAAGAACAAAAAGGCGAATGTGGAAGGAGTTCACCTTTTTTCTCCGCTGCATTGCTCAAGCTGTGACATCCCATCTCATCTTCTCTCTGGACTGGGGCTTTCCCTCCTCAGCCCCGGGCTCTCAGACCCAGGGATGTGGAATCGCGTTGCTGACTGTCTTTAGTCTCCAGGCTGCAGGTAACAGACTGCGAGACTTCCCAGTCTCCATAATCAGGAGCCAGGTCTGCGAAACAAATCTCCTTTGACATCCTATTGGTCTTGCTTCTCTGGAGATACAGTGTGGGAGAGAGCAAAGGCTTTGTGAGTAGTCAGCCAGTATATTTTTAGGATTTAAAAGGGTCTCAGAGAGGGATACAATGGTTTCAAAAATACTGATAGTTATTATTTTTAGGTCCATCTGTCTATCTGTGCATTTATTCTCTGCATGTATGAACTTTTCATTTGAAAACAAAGGGCCTGCTTAGGTGCAACTGACACATTTTTGAGAGAAATCCCATATCGAATCCTCAGGGAGCTCAGGGCTGTGTACACTAAATCACTGAACAGAAAGAGCTTCCTTGGAGTTCAAGAAGATGCAAAAAGCACTTTGAGCAGCATTGGATATACTCTGGCCCAGCCTTGTGGATAACAATTATTAAAAGCTCCCAAATTGGTTATTTTTTCATGTTGCAATGCTATAGGAATGTGTGATATTTAGTAATCACCAGGAAACCTCAGGAAAATATGCCCTAGAGGTCTATTAAGAAGTTAAATCTGGATGTGGTTTAATCGACAAGGTCAGGGTTTAAAAGGCTTAGTACTCTGTGGTAGGCTGAGTAACAGCCTCTCCCCGCCAAGAACTCCCACATCCTGGTCCCTGGGACCTACGAATGTTACCTTATTGGCAAAAGAGACTTTGCACGTGCGGCTACCTTACGGATTTTGGGAAGGAGAACTTTCCTGGTCAGCCTGAGAGAGTCACAAGCGTCTTTACAAGGGGGAAGCAGGAAATCCGAGACCTATTAAATAGTGTGAAAGAGGCAAGAGGGTGAACATTTCCAAATGGAAACTCTTCCCTCCCTCTGACCCTTTGGAAGCAGCTGCGTCACCAGATACCCAGACATGAGAATTCAGTGTCTGCGCAGTGAGATGGCACTCATCATGGGTCCCTGGGTTCCTCACCCACACAATCAAGGCCCTGAGAGCTCTCTCTCCTGACGCTGCTTTAAGGATTGAATGAGAGACATTAAAACCTCTGTCAACGTTTTTCTTTTTAACTATTAACTATTTCTAAATGCCAAGGTATAAAGATACCCTACTTTGCCGTGTGTAATGTGCAGTTTTTTGCCCAAATTTTGGAGGGAAAAATAAGGATGCACATTATACATGGGTAGGACTAATTCATTATGTATACAAATGTTTTTAATTTCTTTACTTATGCTTCTGTGTTAAATCTTGAAAGCAGTAACAAATCTGTATGCAAAATAACACCCTGGAATCTGATCATCGGCTTTGCTTCTAAATATAAATAAATAAATAAATAATTGAATTAAAAAATTAAAACAAAAGCTTTTTTTCCCTGAAAGTTTGGGCCAAAAATATAGGTGTGCATTAGACATGGCAAAATATGATGAGTACTGTACTTTGTCCAACAGACCCTACACGGAGTTCGCTGTCTACATCAGAGAGCCATGGAGGGTCCAGCGCCCTCCCGTCTCATTGCTGCATGGCTTGTAGTCACACTGCTCCTGGCTGAGACACAGAGTGTGTGGGTGGTGACTCTGGTCAGTGGCTGCATCCAGGCCCTGTTTTCCATTTATTTCGATCTCACCAGGTGGTTGCAGAGGTTTGTGAATTGATAGGCTTCGATTGCCTGGCTCATTGCTAGAGTAGCCAGTACATATTAGGCATTATCACTGATATTGTTGCACTAAGGACACAGGACACTGACTGTCCAGAGTAGAAAAAATGAGGGGGGCCAGAGACACTCGAGTGATTCCGCTAAATTGAGATGGAGGATAAGAGGCTCCTGCATCCAGGAATGAGACAGACATCTCAAGGACACGCATGTGCAGATCTCACAGGCATCAGTTGTGTTCAAGTCTGAAGGATGGGAAGGTGCAGAGATGTAGAATTCTAAATTTTTTTCTGATTTACCAGTCTTCTCATTATATCTTGTGTTTCCTTATGAATATGCTTTATTCACACACTCATGCTACTATATTTTTGCCTGCAGTTTTTGTTCTCTCTATTTTTGTTCTTTTGGTCTAATTTTCTATTATTTAAACCTTTTCACTGCAGTAACATTACTGATTGATTGCTGGTCTCCGTTGTTGAATAATTTGCCTTTCCCAACTCTACGAGGAAAGTCGGGGCCCTGTTTCTCATAGGTTGTGCCGAATCCGATGGCTCTGAGAACATGCCCCCAGCTAAGGCCCTGGGCAAGCTACCTATGTCATTGTACCATAGTTTCTTATCTGTGAAATAGGGATGATAGCACATACTGCTCAGCACTGTAGTTTGATTAAAAGAGATAATTTATTAAGTGCTAGGCTAAATTTTGGGCATTTATGATGATTCAAAAATCCCCTAGTCCCTATATGGTGTGAATAGAAATAGTAGATTAAATTTGATCGCTACCCTCAGCAAAATTAAAGGAATGAAAAAATGCATTAAAATTTTAATACATAAGATATGAAAAAAAGCTATGAAATGATTTTAGTATTTCCCTCCATTCTATCAGTGGAGACACATGGTTGAAGTAGAGCAGGAGCTGTTGTTTCTTTTCCCCCTTAAATCACTGCCAGTTTATACCTTGTATTTATTTTTTAGTGATTAAGTCCCTTTGTGGACTCTTTTTTATCATTATTAAGCTACATCTAACTTACACGTGCTGGCTCAATATTTTTCACCTTAACAATTACACTAATAAGCACTTTTCTAATTCCCTACTTCGGGTCCTGACACAGTGGCACCTTCTTTCTTTAGTTCTTGCATTTTCCCATCACAGGGCACCGCCTTCTCTGATGTCACGTGGTACAGAAAAGCACAGAAATTTTTGCTGCATTGTGCAAAAGATCATGTGTAATTAGTAGGCTCCACACTAATGCCTTTGTTGATCTTCAGCCACACAAAGCCTATGCTTTTGCCTTTACAACTGTATTCACCTTACTCCAACCGCTGACGTTGAGGTGCTGTGTTAACTAATATTGCCTTTTAAGTTCCTTTTCAACTCCATGTTTAAAAAAATTGCTAAATTGAAGCAATGGCAAATGCAATGACATCGTGTTAGAGAAAAGAAAGAAAAATCAATTGTGTCTCAAAACAAGCCTTCTGTCTCATGCGTTCTATAATTATTCCTGAAAACAACACTCATGGTCCTTTGCCTGCTCTCTTGTTCTGCTGTCTCTGTTTGCTCACTCATGAAATTCCCACTCTCCACGTGGGGGTGTCGAGAACACACCGACAGACTGATGCAATTCACTACACCAGCTGGATTGGACAAAAGTTCTGCCCTTCCAGTTGGTCTTTGGTTTCCTTCCTGCTCCATTCAGAGATTGTGCACTATTAGACCTAAACACTCTAAATGATCTTAGGAGTGACACCGTGCACGGACAGAGAGAATGCAGCCTTTCTGGTAGAAGGAGAACCTTCTGGTAGAAGGAAAACCCATCCTCATCTGCTGGATTAGCCCTCGGTCAACCACATCGTGAGCAGCAGAGTACACGTGAGAACAGCAACAAAAACATTGGGGAGACATCTCCAATGGTTAATGATTGGATTCTGTATTAAAAATGTAAATGTCCTAAATGTTTAACTTTAAGATAAGAGTGACATTGCTTACAAAAATTAAAGATATTGACAATAATCTGTGATAACTACTTTATAATATTTTGACATTAAACAGGACATATACAACGATTTCATAAATGTTAATTTTTCAGGTGGTGAATCTATTAGCATAATGCAGGGATCAGTGATCCTTGAGGGTAGATTGTATGAGGTATATCTATTTGTGTGGGGAGAGGGCATGAGAAACAGGATGCATTTTGAAATATTTGGAAAGTTGCATTTTTGCACAGAAACACACGAGGAAGGACAAGTTCCTGGTGCCGGGAGTAATTTGGGCAGATAGGTCTGGAAGAGCTCGTAACAATTTACATGACCATTCAAGGAAACACGGTCTGTCATGAAGTCCCACAGGCCTAACGTGGGTCTGGCTTTCATTTTTACCTGTTTTTACTTGGGAGAGAATAAGTACTGCCAACAAGATTTGGAAAGGTGCTTAGGAGTTGAGGGTTAGAAGTATATTATTTTTTTCTCTTTCTTCAGATTTATATTTTATTTATTTATTTTTATTTCATTTTATTTTTAAGTATATTTTATTGATTTTGCTATTACTGTTGTCCCATTTTTTTTCTCCCCTTTCTTCCCCCTTCTGCCCTGCACCCGCCCCCCAGTATTCCCCCCATTGATTCATGTTCATACATATAAGTTCTTTGGCTTCTCTATCTCCTCTACTATTCTTAACCTACCCCTGTCTTTTTTATGCCTACCAGTTAGGCCTCTTATTTCCTGTACCTCCCCACCCCCATCCTCCCCTCCCCTTCCCTATTGATAACCCTCCATATGATCTCTATTTCTGTGATTCTATGCCTGTTCTAGTTGTTTGCTTAGTTTTTGTTGTTTAGGTTCAGTTGTTGATAGTTATGAGTTTGTTGTCATTTCATTGTTCGTAGTTTTTGATCTTCTATTTCTTAAATAAGTCCCTTTAACATTTCATATAATAAGGGCTTGGTGATGATGAACTCCTTTATCTTTACCTGATCTGGGAAGCACTTTACCTGCCCTTCTAGTACATACTAACTATGTAATAGCCTTGATGAAAAGCTAATAGTTTACACTGCACATTCAGAAATAACTTTCTGTACCTAAAAATGGCATACAATGAATTATTCAAAAGACAACAGCAATGCATGTTTGCCACATTTTTGTTTTAATCAGATATACGGTTCTAGTTAAATCTGTTATGTCAGATAGGGTCATTAATAAAAAAAAAATCACCTGACTCAAATTCAGAACGACGCAGAGGGGCTGGAAGTGCTGTAAAGACGGCACGATTGAGTGGGCTTTGATTTTATACTTCAGCTATTCCTCTGGCCTACGGCTTTGTTTCTCTTCTTGAATAATTTAAGACCCTGTCTCTCTTTTTCTTGAGTAACTCTGATAGTCTGCTCTTCTGCTCTGATGAACAGCATGTTCTTACACAGCCCACATCCTGCATCAGAATGAGAGTAACTGAACTGCAATTCAAGTTCTCTGTTTCATTTGTTTCATGTTGCATGTGATATGCTGATTACTGGGCGTGTTTCTTGCCAGCAGCATCGCCAGATGTTTGAAGTGTAGCAGTCAGGTGGTAACTGTCCATCCAGCTGCGGGCAGGAACCAATCAGCGGACCCATGCCATCGTCCTGACACGCCGCCTCACTTAGGCCCAGGTGCCCTCTGTCAGTTTTCATAAACCTGCTCTGAGAATCCTCAGCAGGTACTTCGCAGTCTGCTCTATTTGTGCCTGAAAAGATCTCAGCTTGGGGCAGCTTCTGAAAACTGATGTCAATGCACATCGCACCCGGGGCTGTTCCTGCTCCTGAAATGGCCCCGGGGACAGAGTGCAGCGGGTTCGCTCCGGTTCTCGGCTGTGACGGTTCAGCTGTGAACAAAATGCTTGTCGTCCCATCCCGGCCCCCGTGTAAATCAACACGAATTTATTTCGGTGGGGCACAACTGTAAATTATACATTTGTTTAGAATAAGCACTCACACACTTATCTTTTACTCCCTGGATACCTTCAGTTACAGATCAGACAGTGTATATGTGTTCTGTAAACACCTGAAGTCTGCAGGCATCGCTTTGCAGCAAAATGCTCATATTCTTTACTGTGTTTTTCATTCTTTCTATACTAAGTCACTGCAGAGCTGGGGGAAAATGCATTTTGTGAGACACTGGTCTGTTCGCTTTACTGAATAATTAGTAAGTGTCACTAAATAAGGAGGAGAATAAATCTGGGGGGCATCCCTGAATTTAGAAATTTAATTTTTACCAAAAAATAAAATGGTTTTCTTTCTACTTGTATGGACTCTTTAAACTCTACATATGTTGACTTCAGGACAACAAGGAATATATTACAAATATAATTTTTTTGTCAAAACACAACAACAACAAAACAAAACTGGGCAATACTGTGAGAAGGACAACACAGGCCAGGCTTCCTCTTTCAATCACATTATGTATTTCCTTCTCTCTACCTGATAAAGCAATATTTTTATTTGTCTACATTGCTGTGTAGTTTACAAAAAATTTTGCTGACACTCTGAATGGCAAGCGAGCCATTGCAAGCTTCCAGATGAGACCCTGGGGATCCTGGTGCTTCGTCCCCAGAGACACAGGCTAGAGGCTGCAGGTAGCCTTACCCATCACACCTGCCCTCCTGTCTCTTCCCATACTTTGAAGGTCCCCCTTCCATAACTCCCTTAGTTCTCATTTCTGGAATACTGAAGGCCCAAACCACCATTCTTCCACACACTCAAAATCAACACTGTCTTGGTCTTATCACCAAGAAAAACAAAGTAGTTGTTTTCTTTTTCATGAGACAACAGGGGACATAGATTTAAATGGTGAGTGATGGATCTGTCGAGGTTGAGTAAATGTGGTGGAGGCAGCGTTAGAGGATGGTACACCGAAGTTTCCTGAGATACAGGGATTTTCTTTTCCTATCAGGCCTATCCTATGATGACGTCCACTTAGCCTAGGGCATGCTGGGTACCTTGATAGAAGGAGAGCTGGGGTGACGGTCACAGGCATTGGTACCTACTGCCTGCGAGGACCTTAGTGAAGGAATGGCTGAGAATGCATCTCACAGTGAGGCCAGAAAGAAGGAATTTTACATAGGGATCCAAATATTTAATTTTGCTATTGGAGATATATATTTTTAATCTAAAACACAAAAATGTTTCTTGCAGGCTCAGTCCCCAAAATGTTATCTATCAAGTGAGTGGAATTTTATTGGATTGTAAAGTGAGATGCCTAAGAGAGAAGTTTAAAATGTTAATCCAATTTTTCACTGAAGTATAAATAAAATGTTCATATCCACAGCTGTAACAAGCCTGTCTAGAGACTTTCACCGTGGTCCCTACTGGTCTGTAATCCATACAGTCAGAACCTAATGTGTGAAGTGCAAGGCTTGTAGGTTATATCAGGAAAAGGAGAAAATGGTGAGTCAGAGCAGGCCTAAAAAAGAGATTTTTCTCACCACCAGAAAATTTATGTTCAAGACTAAATTACTTTCTTATAAATTATGCACAACTCCTTATGATATTACCAAAAATATGGTATGAACTACTGCAAGATTTTTTTAGTGCAAATTCTATAGTGTCTTTGAAAATGATTGTATTCATTTTTATCAAAAATTTTAAAAGATAACATCATCGACTTCTGCTAAGCAGTGTGTTTACTCAAGTTCATGTTTGTAGTAACTAAAACAATGTGGAAGTTAAACCACTGCTTTTTACATTATCTTTTAGTCGTTCTCACAGACAGCATTTCTGAAGCCCAGTGGTCTGTCTGTCGAAAGTGGTCAGTGGTGGCTGCCTGACCTTTAGCAACAGACACGGGTGATGGCTGGAGGCAGAGGTGGAGAAAGTAATTTGTAATTTAAGCAGGACAGAAATCTGCTTAAGACCACACGGCTTTGGCTCTTGTGTTTTCTCCACCTGAAAAGTTCTCATGCAGAGCAAACACACGTGCAGTGTTATGGTGTAACAAACCTCTGATTGACACCCCGCAATACATGGCACTTGCCTGAGTCTTCATGATACTCTCACCCTGTAATAAACCAGCCCATGGCCAAGTGCACATCCCCACAGATTTCTCCTAGAAAAGTAAGTCGGCACCACCTCTGCGAAGCACCGTGTGAGGCCATGCAATGTCAGTTCATTAATATAACCCTTGGCCCAGTAATTTTAGTTTTAAGGTGAAAAATTCACATATATACACACATATGTGTGTAAATGTGTATATGCTCACATACACAAGGAAATTAAGTATGCCATTATTTATGTACGAAACATATATTTAT
>VMDR010024133.1:0-15193 GCA_007922815.1 Macrotus californicus | reverse complement strand
CTCTCCTGTAGTATTCTTTCTAGACATCACCACATCCTATTCAAAGTTTGAGCCACGTCATTGAACAATAACAATTCATTTAAAAGAAAAGTAATATAAATTTGCTTTGAGGCCAGTCAGTTCTGTGATGACAAACAGGTTGATAGATAGGTTTAGTTCCTGAAGATAGGAATGACCACTAAGAATGGGAATTAGGAGGCTGATGGATTCCTTGGTGCTTTTCAGTGACCTATGGCCCCAAGAAGACTTGAATTAGAATATTTAATCCAAGAAATATTCTTTCAACTAATTATAGACTTGTCTTCCTCTTCATCGCCTCTTTCCTATATGTGCTCCCACCTTCTACCCAGAACGATTCTAGAGACGGGCAGCAGGGAAACACATGCCTGCAGAAGGCCCTGGAGCCTGCAATGGCAATGCAGTTCCAAGCTGCATATGCAGCTTCCTAGGAAGGAGTGATCGCCCCCTTCGAAAATCACTTCAAATGAGCTTCTGTCATTATTGGGACTGCATAATATTTTGGGGGTATTGAGATGGCAGGGGGCAAGTGCCCCTGGCTATGAGTTTGACTCTGTATAAAATTATTCAGTATTTCTGCCCCGGGTGGCTAATTGTCTATAATCTGAATAAGGAAGAGATAAAACAAAAAAACAAAGAAAATCAAAACCATGTCACTACTCTGTGCCTCTAATTCTGATCTCTAAGGGGTGAGGGAAGGTCTACTTTGTCACCTATTTGTTAATCCTTTAATCGTGATGAAAAGTCTCAGAGGCAATGTGCTCCACTAAGATGATACTTTCTTAATGGTTCTTGCAATTAAAGATTTATTGATGTGGCATGCAAAATTAGAAGCAGAAAGTTAAGGTCTATGCAGATAGAAAACTTTTAGTTCCCTGAAATGCCTTGCTATGAGTGAGTAACGCTGTTCTTCCAAAGTGACTGAGAGGGTAAGCTTGTACAGACAGAATATCAAGACATTTTAATGACACTGACTAGCAGGAATAGTAATTAAGGGATCGCCATTAACATCAGCAGCATCTACACACTGGGATTATCTCCAGGTCTCCTGACTGCTATTTTTTCCTTGCCATCAGGAAGACACCATCCAGAGGGAAGGACACATGCGATGGGGGGAAGGCTTTGTGCTGGTCTATGACATTACTGACCGAGGAAGTTTTGAGGAAATGCTGCCACTTAAAAACATTCTGGATGAGATAAAAAAGCCCAAGAATGTGACTCTCATCTTGGTTGGAAACAAAGCTGACTTGGACCACTCCAGACAGGTTAGTACAGAAGAAGGGGAGAAGCTGGCCACAGAACTGGCCTGTGCTTTTTACGAGTGTTCTGCCTGCACTGGAGAAGGGAACATCACAGAGATATTCTATGAGCTGTGTCGAGAGGTGCGTCGCCGGAGGATGGTCCAGGGCAAGACAAGGCGACGCAGCTCCACCACGCACGTCAAGCAAGCCATTAACAAGATGCTCACCAAAATCAGTAGTTAGGCAGCTCCATTCTTGAGAAGGCCCTACTGAGGTGAGTCGGGTGATTGGAAACACTTTCATGCCCTTCTCTTTTTTCTCCCCCCAAATAAAAGAAAATACACCATTCCTTGTTCAGACTCTGGGAAGTGTCTGGGTTTCCCCTTGTTTCCAGCCTCTTGTACGTTGAGAAGTTAGAGTGTTTTATGCAATTACAGTGCTGACAATTACTCCCTTTCCTGCTTGAATAAAATGCGCTTTATTGCAGTTTGAACACGTAATCATCAGAGATTCTGAAATAGCTGGGTTCATATTAAGCTATTTTTAGGCATTTTCACTTTGCTTCAGTAGGTTGAATTCTTTTCAAAGGCATTTTCAAATTTCATTTCTTGTCAAAGTCTACAAATGATCACCTTAAAAGTCTAACATAATAGAAAATACAGTAAAAATGCAGGAAGAGTAGCTGAAATATTAGAGCAGGGAATAGATTTTTCTGAATTATTGTAAATTATCTAGTTTTTCTTTAACCCTTATTTTGTTCTTAAATTCAAACCATGTTCTCACAAAGTTTCCCAGTATGTAATAAGAGTTTCATTTCAATTTGAGTTGGTTCTCTCAATGATCCATGGATCATCACACCCTAATTCTCCTTCTGTAGCTCCAACAATATCTCTGTGTAAAGAGGCCACAGGACCCCTCGATTCAGACCCTGCGGGTCCCTTTCTCAAGCCCAGGGTGGTGTGAAGGCACTAGAAATCTTTTCACCACACTCTGACTTTATTGAAGCTAACAGAGGACTTAGAATTAGAGATATCTGCTTCATTTCTCTCTCTGCCTACCACCTTAACAGAAAGACAACAATCCAAAAAGCAGGAAAATTACTAATGAAGCTAAATGACTGTTCTGTTGGGCAGCCAAGGCTCTATGCTAGATGCAATAGGAAAAAATGTCCTCTGATTCATTACGTTGGTTACATGACATTTAATACAGAGTCAGGCAAAAGTAGGCTTACAGCTGTTCACATGGAAAATAACACAATAATTAGTAAATAATAATATGAGAATAAACTCTGTTTCACATACTCATGACTGTCAACCTACCTTTGCTCAACCATGTACTTTGGATAAATTCATTTATTTAGGAGAATTCAGAAAAAAATGGGTGATTAAATTTCACTATACCTGAATAAATGTGTATAAAACAGATTCTTATATTGTGAATATACAGTCTGTAACTGATAAAACTTTGTGATTCTTTTTTCCTTATTATGCCCCTATGTATCAAGACTTGGGCACTTTATTTTAGAAGAAAATATATATCTTTTACATATGTGTGTATTTATAAATTCATAGATATATGTATAAAAATTTGTAAGAGTTGGAGGCTTTAATTCACCAATGCATTTGGACAACTTGGTGTAACTATTTTATGTGAATATAATAAAAAGCATAATTTTCACATTCTCTCATGTTAGGGTAGTCTTTCCTGTGATAACACAAAATGTTTATAATTTCAAGAGACAAGAGGGGACAATCGAATTGTAGAGTTGAAAAATCAGTGAATGTGATATAAAAAAATAAGCTTCAGTTCATAATAATAGCTACTGTTTTGGAGTGTTTAGGTGTGTCTTGGCATTTTATGTATTATTTCATTGATCCTTACAATAATCTTATGGAAGAGATAATACTATGATTACAGTTGCAGGGATGAAGATACTGAGCCACAAGAAAAAAAATTTGCATAACTATTTAGAGGGTAGAGCCAAAGGCAGACCCTGGAGCCCATACTGATATTCATGAAATATGAATAACCTAAGATAGGGCTTTTGTTTTGTTATTCAGGAAAATTAGATTGCAAAAATTTTCTAGGCAAAAGGAATAGCATGAAACAAAAATATGGACATACAAAAGGTGATGGTAAGTGTAGAAATTCAAAGCAGTTTAGTGAGCCACATATATCAGTTTTCAGGGTAAACAAGGAGTAACAGAGGAAAGGAATGAAGAGTAAAAAAATAAGTGATTTGGAAGTAGGAAAAAAAAGACAAAAAAATCATAAAACTGCAAGTTTAGGTAACTTTATATTAAAGGCCCTAACAGCTGATGGAGCTGTGACTGACTTTCAGTAAACATTCATTTAGACAGGGTAGGGCAAATGAAAGCAGGGTAAGATTATTTTTTTCATGTTGCCATCTTCTGGAATTATAGTCTATTTCATACTCTCATAACTATACTTGGGGGTGAAGCTCAGCCAGTTCTTATCAAGAGCAAGCTCCTAAGGAGACACAGTGAAATATCTGGGTGCCATCTTGGGCCGAACACTAAGGAAGTAAAATTCAGAGTCACCAACACCAGCGACTTCTCTAGACACATGCATGCAAACCCAGGCGTGTTAAAAAATCGTGGACTACCTGGCTTATGTCCCAGCTGCTAATGACACAAGAACATGAGATTGCACAAATATAAATCACTTATTCCTCTTATGCCCCAGGCTTTTCCACAAACGGAGGCTATAAACAGTTGTGGTTTTTAATGATGGAAACCTGTGTGTTCTTGAATATGGTTTGTTATCAACACACTACCGCTGGGAGTGTTTGCTGTCTGTACTGCTTTCCTTTTCCTTTAAGATTCTCAAGACTTTATTTCTAAGTATTGTGTTTGTACTGATATGCCTCACAGCAGTGAGGGAAGAAGCCTACCATTCAGGACTTTTCTTTTAAGTAAACATGTAACATTTCCACATATGTAAATAAACACAGCTTCTTTGATTCTAAGTATAATACCAGCCAAGCTTTCTTATTAAAACAGCCTATGCCCACTTTGAAGATAATAAAAAAGTAACCAGTTCATTGGGTCAAAATTAACCAGTCAAGCTGAATTCAGTCGTCCTGAGTTAATAACCTATTGGAAGATTCTGAGAGGAAGAAAAATGACATAAATATTTTTTTCTCCATAGGTTTAAAATGCTACATGTAGCAAATTCTGTATCCCTATATATAAGGTTCTATTTCAAAGTTAAACTACCTGCTTTTAAATGCTTATTATAAAGCTACACTAAGATAGCATATTGTTAGTGTGTGAAAGACATGTAGATCTGTGGAACAGAATAGAAGGTCCAAAAGTAGAACCACACTTACATGGTTGACTGGTTTTGGACAAAAGCCCCAAGAAAATTCACTGGGAGTAGAACATTCTTTTCAAAAATCAATGCTGGAATAATTTCATATCCATCTGCAAGAATAAATAAATATCAACCCATACTTCCCATCATGTACAAAAAATAAATTCTAAATGGATAATTGACCTAAATATAAGAGCTAAAAGTTAAAAATCTTCCATAGCAGGAGAAAATCTCTGTGACCTTGAGTTAGGCAAGGATCTCTTAGGACACAATAAGCACAAATAAAAGCAAAGTTAAAAATTTATCATTTAAATAAATTTATCATTTATTAAATGTTTTCATTTAAGAAAATACAACAGCAAGCCAAACTGGGAGAAAAATATATGGAAAATACATATCTCACCAAGAATGTACATTCAGAATGTATAAAGAACTCTTAGAACTCAACAACAAGATACATAATATGGTTAAAATATTGGACAAAAGTTTTGAGTAGATAATTGACAAAAAAAGATATGTGAATGGCAAACGATTACATGAAAAGATGCTCAACATCATTAAATGAGAGAAACGCAAATTGAGACCACAATGTGCACATCAAGTCTAGTAGCTAAGAAGCAAACACTGACAATACACAAGTCAGTGAGGATGTCTGCATCCTGGAACCCTCAGGCACTGCCAGTGGGGATACAAAAAGGCACAGTCATTTTGTGAAGCAGAGGGGGAGTCAATTATAAAGTTAAATACATATTTAACACACAACCCAGCCATCCTGTTCCTAAGCATGTCCCAAGACAAACAAAAATCTGTGTTCACATGAAGAACTATCTGCTAACATTTACAGTGGTTTTCTTCATAACTGAAAAAAAAACAAACCCAAAACTGGCAACAACTCAAGTTTCCATTAATGGGTGAGTAAATAAGAAAATTATGGTGTATCTGTACCGTGAAATACTACTAAATAAAAAGGCATACTATTGGATGATTCTCAAGGCATTATGCTAAGTAAGAGAAGCCAGACACACGATGCTACGTATGATAATATCCCATCTATGCAAAATTCCATAAAAGGAGAACAATAGTAAAAGCAGATTAGTGGTCACCAGAGTCTGAAGTTAACAAGAGTGGCTCAAGGGAACCTTCTAGCGTGGTGTAAATTGTACCTCAAAAATGCTGATCAGAAAAAGAAACATCTGTCATTTGAGAATTCAGCAAGGAGGGCAAATCAAAGAAAGCCATCCTGAAATCTATTTAAAACAAATGTTCAGCAGCTCAGAATAGATTTTTAATTTGCATCTTTTCTACTTTTAACCAAGTAACAATATTTTATTTTAAAATAATGGTGTCACTTAAATGTTCCATGCATCTATACCATTTCAGGCTCCCTGGATGAAGGACCTCCAGTCAGTGGGGACTCATTGCAAGTGAATGTGCCATTGTGTTCTCTTGTGCATCTGAGCCATTCTGTTTCTCCTTAGCAACCATGAACAAGTCTCTGGGCTTTTTGAATTTGGGAGTGTGTGTATGTGCACATGTCAGTCTGCTCTTTACATGTTTCATGAGAGAAGAAAATAATTTGGTTTGTTCTATGAAAGTATTTTTAAGAAAACCTCACTGTTCAGTAACCTAGGGAGGTGTTTGACACTGCCTGCTTGTTGTTCCTTTATGACTTATGAGATCCTATAAACATTGTTGTAAAAACTTCTACTTTGTCATCCTCTTCATCTCCTCATTGCTTGGGGAAGCAAAGGGCTTATTGTGAAAAGCAAGGCAGGACATTGAAGTGTATTCAGGATATTGATTACTTCTATTTCCTGAGCTTCTGAGTCCATCTATATATATTGGTAATGTCCAACTATAATTTATGTTTCTAACATTTACTTGTAAATTGGCTTTTGGGATTGCTGAATGCAATTTCGCTGGAAAACAAAGTTATAAATCAGATTTAGTTTTTTCCAGCTAGTTTATAGAAACCTTGTCCAAGCTATAACATAGTACTTTTCTTGGTGAGCACTACAGTAAACATAACATTTCAGAAAGGACAAATTTATTTTCAGCTTCCTATCACCTCTCCTTCGATATCTCTCCTGTACATGCCAGTGCCCCTTCCCCTCATCCCTTCCACCCTTGACTCTATCTCTTCTTTGGGGAGGGAGGCAAATCAGAAACTTTTAAGAGGATGATTGATAATAAAAACACATGTAACTGGTGATATATTTCAAGTAGCCTAGAAAAGTGAAAAAAATAACAAACCTTTTATGTAGACTGGAGAAAGGACTTTTTTTAGAAGAGCGCAGTGCAGTTTACAGATGAGTCTCTATAAACTGTCTATAAATACACAACAGACAAAAGGGACTTAGTGATTATCTCACCCACCAGCATGTCCCAGGGTAACCTTTTTGAGTCTATCGAGTGCTGCTAGTTATCACTTGGGGGGAAAAAAGGATTCTGTTTCAAATGAATGTGGGAAACAGTGGATTAACACAAGAAAACTGGCTTTATCACTGACTTCTTTGAGCTTCATTACGTTAATGAATGCTGTGCATCAGTAGCGGGGTTAGTGGCAAGCACAGTGTTCCTAAACTCACTATGGGCTATGAGGATGCGCCTCACGGGGCTAGTGTTCAGTGAACTGTATTTTAGAGAATAATGTTCTCACAATGTATCTTCGGAGAATTTTGTCCACATCATCAAGGCTTAGCTTGAACAACCTCCATAATGAAAGGTTCCTACTCTTCAGGGGGATTCCTTGGTAGGATACGCTATCCTTTCACAGCGGGGCTGCCCCCCAAAACATAGTGTAAGCCATGTGTGGGAGTTGAAGTTGTCTATTTTAAATTTATTAGACTATGAATCGCCTAAATTTAAGTTATTGAAATTAAAAAGGTTTATATTTATGAAAAAGAAACACATGGAATTCATTTTAATATGTTTTACTTAACACAATATATCTTAGATATTATCATTGCAACATATAGACAATATAAAAATTATTAATTCATGAGATATTTCACAATTGTTTTACTGTCGTTGAAATTTAATGTGTACTTTACACCTACAGCACGTCTCAATTTGGATCAAACATATGTCAAGAGCTCAATAGCCACATATGGCTAGTGGATACTCCATTAAATGGCAGCTTTAGAATATTTTAACATCTTTTGAGTCTTAATTCTTTATTTTGATGAAGCCCTGCCACTGAAACATTGAAATTAAGATCCTGATTTTTAGATATTAATGTGTTCTTGGAAACCTCCTAATCCATTCCTCTCGATTATGTAACCAGGCAATGAAATGGCAATGGAGTTGGAATGCAGGTTATGGCTGAGTTACATCCTCTGGGACCCTGGTATACTATATTGTTTTCAAATGAAAACATCAGGATTCAGCTTATAAAAAGAATCACTAGCTTTACCTTTAAAAACAGTCATTACAGAATTTCCCTTAAAAATTTTCCACCTCGTATTTATCTGAAGAAATCAAAATTCAAAATAATGTATGCACCCCTATGTTCACTGCAGCATTATTTACAATAGGCAAGATACGGAAGCATCCCCAGTGCCCATCGATAGACAAGTGGCTGAAAAAGTAGTGGTACATATATGCAGTGGAATATTATTCAGCCATGAAAAAGAACAAAATCTTATTATTTGTGACAGCATGGAGGGACCTAGAGAGTATTACACTAAGTGAAATGTCAAAGAAAGACATATACCACATGATTTTACTTATATGTGGAATCTAAAGAACAAAATAAAAGAACAAACAAAATTAAAACAGACTCATAGACACAAAGGGTGGACTCAGGTGGTTTCCAGAGGAGTTGGGGGTTAGGGGACTGGGTGAAAAACATGAAGGGATTAAGAAGTACAAATTGGTAGCTATAACATAGTCACAGGGATGTAAGTACAGTCCAGGGAATATAGTAAATAATATTGTGATAACTCTGTATTGTGCCCGCTAGGTACTGAAAATGTTGAGAGGAACACTAAAGTATATGACTGTCTAACCACTAAGCTGTACACCTGAAACCAATACAAAATAATACTGAAAATTAACTTTGATTGAAAAACTTTTTCAAAGTCCACCTCCAGAAAATGTAATGCTATTTTTTTAAATAAAAATTCAGTTTGCAAACCCATTTCCAGACTACATCCACTGCATAAAGGGATGCCACCTGCCACTTGTTAGCGCCAAGTTAAAAAGAGGGCTGCTTTGTAGGTTAAAGAGCAACGCTGGTCTGTTGCCACACTTCCTCTGCACGAAGTACTTAAGGCGGCAGTACAAGCAGGTAATGAACTCAGCTTCCACGGCCACGTGAGCAATGCTCTAGTCCTTCTCCATGTCTCTCGGGAGAAGGACATCCAGCTTCCATTTATCTCCTCAGCTTTTGTCCCTAAGCCAAGTAAATTACAACTTGAATTTTAAGTTTTTCGCTAGTTTTTCTAGCTAACATATTCCATTGGACCTTGGGAAAAATAGAAATAGGCAAATAGATTTAATGATCTATACAACTTTTTCCAAACTATATATCTTATGGAAAATTGGTCCATTTCACATCCATATTGACTTTTTGCAAAAAGTGAGCCTCTAGTTTGCTAACTTAGCTTTATTGTTAGTGGTAACTATTATGCACCATGTCAGCTAGACTGCCAAATGAATGCTTTTGTAGGAGAGAAGGAGTACAATCAGAGATATGTGAGAACAAAGCAGGCAAAGCATCATCCATCCCAGTTTCTCAGGGACCGTGACAAAAACAAACAAATGAGAGACAGGCGGCTGGGCTGTCTTCCCACCTGAAGTTCACAGGGAATCAACACCCTGCACCTTGGCTAGAAACAATCCATTAAAATCACAACTCGGAGTGCTAGACAGAAATTATGCTGGGCAAATTCAGGATGCTGATAAATTATCTGATCATTACCATAAAATATTATGAGCAATTAAAGCAGAGTGGAGCTCTCCTCACCAACAGTATGTAATTACTAGGCACCAACACACAAACTATACTGCTGTGTCTGAATTCCGCTTAGCCTACAACTAGCAATCCACTGGACTTTCAACCCCCAGATGTTATTTCCATATTGCAAATCATGTTCTTTCTCAAGAGTCAAGGGTAAATCATGAAGGGAAAATGTGAACCCGTAAGTCAATAGCCCTTTCTCCTGGGATCATC
Source organism: Macrotus californicus (assembly GCA_007922815.1). Classification (NCBI taxonomy): domain Eukaryota; kingdom Metazoa; phylum Chordata; class Mammalia; order Chiroptera; family Phyllostomidae; genus Macrotus; species Macrotus californicus. Next base: position 5,422 of record VMDR010024133.1, on the reverse strand, counting down.
TTGGTCAAAATCTGTCAGGAGCATACTAATAGGGAAGCAGCGCATCCCATCTCTACACAGCTTGGGGAGCTGTAGGACTCCCCAGGCTATCCTGACACAGCTGAGCACTCTATTCCCTGTGGAAATGTTTCTCAAAATATGGCCCATGGAACACTTAGTGTAGTCATCTGGGACACGTTGAAAAGTTAAATCCTGGACCCACTCAGACCTACAAAATCAGAATATACAGGAGTATAGCCCAGAAATCTGCATTTTAACAAGCTCCCTAAGTGATGATTGAATACCTCAAAGCATTACAACCTCTTTTGTAGCACCAAAAAGGCAGAACAAGAAACGCATATCAGAAGTATCTATTTTCTGAGCAATCTATGAATCTCCACATTGTTAGCTTTCTGCTACCCTCTGAATAGATATGTCAGAGCTCCACATTACGGTGCTGGAGCCTGGGTTCTCTGATGTTCTTAGAGTTATAAGACCTTTGACTGAAGTCCTTGGCTCATTTGCATGGCTCCTGGAGAAGGGATGAAACTGAGTTTCTAATGAAGTGTTTCACCTTCAACCTTATAATAATGCTTAATAAAATGGTATGAAGAACTCAGGCCACCACTGAGTGCCTGAATACCAACGTCTCTGTAATCATTGTGTTTTATATCCAAAAAAGACATTGTCTTTATCAGGCTCCTTTAATGGGCCTTCCTCACTTAATTCGAACGGAAATGCATCTAGGGCATGGGGGAAGGAGAGAGATATAGTAATTTCTGATGCCTAAGGCAGCATCCCAAGAGATCACTCCTCCCAGAAGTCTGTGCATAAGGTGCTAAACAACTTCAGTGACGTCAGAACAAGGGTGAGGACTTCTGCAATTTGCCTTGTGGGAGGAAAAAAGGAGGTTGTGAGGAGTTGCTGAGACTGAACCCTGCCTGAGGAGGATGGGATTTGCTTTGTAGCCTCAAGTTCTAAGGGAAAAAGTGAAAACGGTTTAACCTACGTGTTGGAAAAGCCATTGGGAAATAATCACAACATTATCTGAAGCTTTTTCCACCTCAAGCATCTGGTTACCCGACATCTTTGGAGGAATCATGGATCTAGACACCAATGGCTCCACATCATAAAATCTGGAAAGCGTTGACCATTTGGAAGGCGCCTTAGACTTAACACTCCTTAAGATGTAATTATGCAAAAACAAGTTTATAACCACTTTATCGGAAGTGTAGAGGAGGGAGAAACCTGAACATTTCCAGCAAGTGAACAATGGTCATGTACAGAAATTAATTAAAAGATATTCATCATGCTGAAGCTTACTTGATTTTTTGCCTGTTTAATCTTTTATTTTAAACTGAAACAAATATTTTTTCAAGGATGGCATCACAGTCATTGTCACAAATGTGCTGCTATGCTTATTTTGTTAAAAAGCATGTGTCAAAAGTCCTGCTATTCTTATTTTCAATAGCCTTCTGCCAAAAAATTAAAGACATTTCCAGTTGTGTCAAACACATAATGAATACGAAATCCATTTTATGTTCTGCCTTTAGGTAAATAAATTGTGTCAATTTAAAGTCAATGAAGTGGTGAGAAATAGTTAATGTGAGAGATGCTTCTTCACTCCTCCTTTCGTTCCAAAACCGTCAGCCCCGCGTTGACCACGGAACTTAGCTATTTTCTACAGTTCCAGATCCATCGCAGCCAAGTTTTCAAGTCCTTTTTCCTCTACTTTGTCACAACTCCCTGACCGGCCCTGTTCTTCTCATTTTCTCCTGCATGGCATGGGCTCAGCTGCTCCTCAGAGTCCGAGAAGCCCGGAAATTTGGCTGCTTTTTCCTGTGCCAAAGGCACTGATCCAGCTCAGCCCGCTGTCCACACTGACTTTTCAGATCTAGTCTGAGAACGACGCTTCTCTTCTCATATCCCCAGTTCACATCTCTTTAAAGGGCGTTTCCTCCCACCAGCCATAGATGTGTTCTGGAAAAAAATTCTTCTCATTTAAGGTTGGCCCATTTTCCTCTTCACCCTCAAGAAAATTGTCATCCACACTGTCTTCTCCCTGAAAATGGCTGCTCCTCCCCTGGGGCAGGGCACAGCAGGGGGTGAGCAGTTCCCCCTTCTCTCTCCCTCTCACCAGTGGTGTGAGGGTGAGCGTATTGTTGGCCTTGAAGCTTAACTTTCTCCCTGTTCTCTTTCAAGTCCTGCAGGTCCTCCTGCTGTGACCACTTCCCTCAGGCCCCCTCCTTCCCCTCACTAAGTCTTATATTAAAAATCAATAACATTTTGTTTGCTCAATGTTTAATTTGTTTGGCTTTTATGAACTTAAAAATATTCCTAAGTGTATTTGTCCATCTGGTCTGGTTGTTCTTACTCAAGGTCCCTGAACTTGTCCAGGGCAAGTTCTCTTATCATGGGGATTCTCAGAAACTCCAGCCTGATGGCTCAAGACGGAGTGTCACAAGGGGGTCTGGCCAGATCTCTGGGGAGTGAGGGAACCCTGATCCAGCAAAAAAGGCTGCACTCCAGGGAGTGGAGGAGGGAACCCTGAGATGGTAAGAGAGCCTGCCTTCCCCAGAGAAGGGGGAAGGGTTGCAGAAAACCCAAAGGCAGGGGATTGAAGCCACAGCCAGGGCATGCCATTCCTCTGGGTGAGGGCAAATGAACTGTGTGTGGTGCCCAGTGCCCAGGCAGACATGCTCTGCCCCTGTGTGGCTAGAAAACCACCCTCTTACCTGCTTTGGATAGTGGCAGCCAAAGGAAGGGCAGGGACACGGTGCAGGCTGATGTGCGTGGTGAGCATTAGCCTGAATTGGCTGACAAGTTGGACACTCCCACAGTACGTAAGATTTGGGGACAAAAGACTTAAAATGGAGGGCACACAAAAATGCACTCTTTTTCCTTCCCCCTCACCAGCCTGGTCAGCAGTGGGGGCCAGAGCATTCCAGAACATGACCAGGCTACGAGCTCCACGCCCCTCCCTGCATGAAAAGGGGGCAGCAGTGCTGGTAATCTGTGTGGCCCTGCCCAACCAGGAGCACACAGACTCGAGACAGATACCTGAAGCCAGACTGCGACCAGGAACCTGCCAAGCCGCCTGGATGATCAGGCTGCAGCCATCTGCGTATTGCAAAGAAGGGTATTTTTAATGGGAGAAGGGATTCCAGGTGCATCCTTGAACTGAGTTGGCAAGGGGTGGAGGGATTGTCTGCCTTTGGGTGTTTTAAAGAGAATGGACTTTGACGCAGAAACCCATTATTCTTCCAAAATTATGTGGTCTTTAAATAAGACTCTCTTCTTTTTTCACCAAACCTCTGCCTCTGGAGTTTATGGACAGGATGTAGCAGAACCCCAAGTGGCTGTATGGTAACAGGAGTAGGTTATATTTTACTTTCATCCTTCACTATAGAGTCTTCCACATAAATTTTGCCTCTTCCTAAACAAACTCATTTCTGTGGCACATGAGCAATGCATGATCTGTATTAGTCAGGATATTTTCAGGCATAATTGACAGAAACTGCAATCTGTTTTAAGCATGATTGGAAAGGTTAGGGATAAGGGCTTCAGGCATGGATGGATCCAGGGAATTAAAGCACATACTAACATAGGATCTATGTAGAAATCACCCCTACATTCACAGTCCTCCCTCTAGATGTTTATATTTTTCCAACTGGGGAAAGAGCCTGCCTGTGATTATGCTGCTGCCTGTACCTGGAACACTATTTCTGTATCTGCCCCTTTAAACCTTCAAGTGTTTACACTCAAAAGTCCAATTCTAGAAAACTACTTCAAGGAAGGAAAAAATGAAACAAAGGCAATATTAAAGATATTAATTACACTTTTACGTCTCATCACAACACTAAAAAACAAGCAAACAAAAAAAATCAGGAGGCCACTTACATATCCACTTATAAGAGATTTATTTTAAGTTATAGTATAGGCAAATACATTGTAACATTATTGACAAAGTTTTACAAAACATGGAAAAGTGCTTATGACATTTTTAAAAAGAGGTAAATGGAATATAAATTATACAGATAAACTTCAACCATAAGGTATGTAAAATATGCAAGGACTATGCATAAAAAAAATAAAAAGGACAAAATGCGAGTGTTGTTGTCTTTTACTGGATTCTGGAGGAATAGTTTAGATCTACCAAATAACCGGCACATGCATAACTTTTAGGATAAGAAAAATAAACTATAGCCAATATTAAAAATAAATATTAGTTAGTCTTAAAGATTCAGTTTAAATATCACCTTTTCAATGAAGCTTTTAATGACCTTTCTCCTTTTTCTTCTTGTTTTCACAGACTACTTGGCTTATAATAATCACTTTTTAACTTGCATTGTGGTGATTTATGTTTATGTCGGTCTCATGGACCAGATCATCATCCATCTGACTGTAGGAGCCATGGCTTATTTTGGTTTTGGCTTCAGTAGCCCCATGAGTTTCTGAGGTTGCAGTTAGGGACTTGAAAAAAATCAAACCAGCATCTAATCTGTCAATAAGAGAAATCTGACATCACCTACCTGGACAAGCTCAATCTCTGGATGAAAATTGCCACTGTTTCCAGAAAAGAGTAGGGCAAGGGGAGGAACAATGTATCAGAACTAGAATTATAGCCCAGTGACAAAGCCAAAACTTAAAATTTTAATATAATCTGTGATCTTCGTCCAAGAAGAAAATGTCACTTTTTTATTTGACACGTCTGCATCCACTCAGTCACAGCCAAACCTGGTTTTGATCCTCGAGTCTAGTTGTGACTGTGGAGCCAAAACCACCAGCTTAAAAACGTCCAGTTAGTAAAGCCAGTTATTTGTTTCCATGGGACCCAACATAACCCAGTCGTTAGGAATGTTAAAATCTGAGGTTAGCAAATTGATCTGTGGTCTTGCCTTGCCTAAAATATGACCTTAAATGTGAACTCTGAGTGGCTGAGTATGGACACAAGCAACTCATATTGCAGGGTTCAACCTGTCAGAAGTCTAAAATACACAGTCTGGCTTTCATCTCCCTCCGTTCCCTATTTGAATCTCCTCTTTCAGGGACTTACTCTCTCTCTCTCTCTCCTTTCCCCTTTTTCTCCCTCTCAGTCTCTCTCAATATCTGCTGCATTGCAACCCTAGCCTATTGCCATTTGCTGTAGAGCAAATGAATAGTTTCGTAACTAGACCCTAGTTTCAAAACAATCCCTTATTAATTGTATTGCTTAGTATTTTAAAGTGAATACATTATTTATAACAATACTTTTAGAAATCCTCTTTCTCCTTTTTACTCCTACGATAGCTCCTCTGGCACATTTCTGCTCAAATTCTCTCCCCCCAAAATAGCTCCTCACCCTCTCTCCTGCCATTTGTCCGTTTCTCCAGATTCTGCATTATAAAAGCTCAAAGGGCAAATCTATCGATGACAGACCTTTCTTCTGACAGACAATAAAGAG
>VMDR010024132.1:0-15196 GCA_007922815.1 Macrotus californicus | reverse complement strand
AAAGAAAGAAAGAAAGAAAGGAAGGAAGGAAGAAAAAAAGGAGAGGAGAGGGGATGCAACGGGAGGGGAAGGAGAGGGAAGGAAGGAGGAAGGAAGGAAGAAACAGAAAGGAAATAAAGAAACAAAGCCTATGCTTGTGTATAGGAATAATCATCATCAAGTGTTGACTTCACTGTCCAGGTGAAGACACAGGAGTCCTGAGGTTGCTGTCCCGGTCCATGTCAGACACGGTGCTGGCCTCTGGGACAGAATTAGCTCTGCCCACATCTGCCTCACCAGCCGTCAGCTTGGCCTACTGTACCTCATTGTTTTTTAGAGAGCTTTCTGCTATTGAACTAAAGATGTGGGATCTCCAGTTAGAAGGAACAATTCTCTATAAATCAATGCATTCCATCACTTGGCCCACAGGGAGAATGCTGGGTGGACGCCACAGTTCCATAGTGGAGCCTAAGCGTCTTCTTCTATAAGGGATGAATTTAAGGGTGACCACAGGAGAACAATACTTCCTTTGTTGTGGAAAACCTCTAATTTTTCTCCTGGTTGTGGTGGCTGCTAAGGCTGTTTGTTCATGCAAGTGTTTATAGCACGCCTTTGCACTTTGTCAGGGGAAACTGGCCTTCCATCCTTCCATTTGCCACATTACTTCTGACTGTATCTCATTGATCCTAATAATAGACATTGTGGCAACCACCTGTACTTAAGGTCATTGCCTCATGGGTTTCACTCTAGTGCTATTCTTCCTGGTGTCATAGTCATAGATCTGAATAGGCACACCCCTTCCTAACTACATGCAAATATGTCATTTAAAAAAACCAAAACAACTTGCTTCTCCATGAAAAGCTCGTGACTGACACTCCACAAAGAGTAATGTTGACGAACCTGTTGTTCATCTTCCCTAACTGTGAGTTTGGTGGATTTCCACTACCTGAATCACCAGGCAGTTCGAAGGAAAGTTTTTTCTGCTATTGTTTAGATCGCACGTGAATTCAGTCACGTGCACTGTGATTCAGGCAATCAAGCCCTACAGGTAATTGACACATCTCTTTCAGGTTGGATACCTACCTACACAGCTGATACCTGACTTGTAACACACGCTATATTCTTGAAAAATAGAAATGAAGATGGGGAAAACCCCAGGCCCCACAGCACCAAGAACTCTCTGGGGTGAGTTGGCTACGGGCACTGCATTTCTCTCATCCTTTCTTAGTTTCATGATCCAAGTTGCTCAATCTCTTTTGTTTTAGTTCGTTCATCCATAAAGTGGGGATTATAATCATACGTTACCTACCTCACGACAGTCAGTGGGATGATGATCTTTTAAGGTTCCTTAAGCTCTCCCTCTGAGTCATATTGCTATATCATCAGTACAGAGTTCCCTTGAACGTTTGTTTTTGAACCTATTTCAATGAATGGATCTTTCACTGACATCGACATTGGTGCTGTCGAAGACAACAAGTTTCCACCTTTGTTATCTCCCAGCCTTGCTCTTGTTCAGTAACAGATCAGGGGACTTTGGATGGTTATACATCACAAATACGGGGTCATCATATGAGCTCTCATGTCAAGGTTGTAGGGTTTAAAATTTTGTCTAGTGATTGAAGTCAGGTGGACTTAACCGGCTCAGACTGATCTGATCATGATTCAGATGGTTGTGCAGACGAGGTGGAGTCACAGGCACCTTCTTCGTGCTAGGTTCCAGCACACTGGAGTGGAGATCTTCAAACCATATTGTCCACCCTCCTTTTAACAGCTTAGGGTCAGCTAACTGACTGATTGTCACTTGCTTTCAGCCCAGCTGGGTAAGTGGCTTTAAGAGTCTTTTAGAGATGAAACTTTGAGAATAATAACAACCATAAGAAATGACTGTTGGGGATGTATTTTAATGATCATCTGCAAATGGTTAGTACATAGTACTTGTGGTTAACAAACTGAATTACCCAACAGTCTTCCTTGCTAGATGTGCTGTATTTCCTGCATGTACATCTGTTTTTATCGCAGCTTGGCATCATTTTGAAAACATCTGGGTCCTGATAAAGGGGATTTGAGACAAAAGAATTCTACATGAGGTAAAACAACTTTCTCCTCTCTTAATGTCCTTCTCCCCTTTCTTGATAGCTCCCCAGATTGTGGAAGGAGAGACTTGAACCCAGACCCCTACATTCCGTGCTTCCTAACCCCAGAACCCCACACACCCAGAACACACACTCCTTTTGCTTGTCTGTATCCCACCTGTCCCTGGAGTTTCTATCTCACTTCATGTAGGTTTGAGTTTTCCCCAACTTTTTGTCACAGCCTAGCACACACATGCACTTTGTACATTATGTTTGACAAATGCTTTAAGCTCTTAGTATGTCTCTAAGTAAGGCACTAAGTACCTCAAAAACACTAAAGCACTAAATTCTCATAATCCCGTGTCATATAAACTACTCTCCCCATTTCACAGACAAGGAAACCGAGCAGTTAAAAGTTTAAGGTCCCCAAACTCAATATTAGTAAATGGCAGAACCTATCATGAACCTAGGCATGGATTGTACTCTGGTCTGTTCTATTTTATTCTTTCCTTAAACAAACATTGGCCAGGATCTGCTAAGTTCCTTTAATGTCATGAAAAGCACTAATACATCACTCTATCCCTCCCATCACTATAGTCTGATACCACAGAATAAATTGTTGATATCACTAATGTAGCCCTTGTCAATGCTACTATTATTTATCTTTGTGTGTCTTTACCAAAGTGACTGTGGTAAAGACTGTGTAATGCAGATTTTGAGTGATACACCAGTGTCATTTGTTAAGTGGATGTCTTTTCCAGGCTTCAGGGCCAGAACACACCCTTGTAAATGAGGGTGATGGTTATCTTAAGGTGAATGGCTATGTCCTCTGTCAGTCATTCTGAGGAGGGTGTAATATTAAGGCCAAGGATGAAACCTCAGAGAGAAAGGTCTTAATTTGGGATGGTGGCATGGATACCTCCTCCTTTCTGAGCTGGGATGTGTTTGATCTAGACTCTGAGGCATGAAGAAGTTTGCAGTGGGTCCTGTGGTAGAGAGGAGCTCTTTCTGGCTATGTGGTGGTCATTGGAAATGAAACGGAAACAGTGAGAGACCAGTGGTGGATCCTGGTGGTAGTCTAGCTAAGTAGGTGACGTGATTTAGAGGATACTAGAGTCCTCTGTCCCGATACCAGAGTGGGAGTGCAGTCCTAAGGTGGAGACCCCAGGATATACTTTAAAGGCATTCTTGCTGAGTATTTCAGGTTGGAAGAGAGCTGTGCTCTACCCGGCCCTGTAGAGATCTGGATTTCTTTCTGGAGGTGATTCTGTTGCCGTCTTCAGGATATCCTTTGGTTCTACAGAGTCAGAGCTATTTACATGACAATATTAAGACTTTATTTGCTTTTTTTCACTCTCACTCTCCCGTGAGTGTATAATAGTTTTCCCAAGGCTACCTGATAGGTGATACCACAAAAAATTGAATGTAGAGGGGGCTATGAGAATCGTGCCATCTTCTATTAAACCAGACTTTAAAGAGATTTGCCAAAAATGTGAAACAATCAGATCTCCTCACTAAGTTTACTTTTTTTGGAAATAGAGTTGGAACTAAAATTAACATGTAAAATATTAAAAGTAAAATGTTACTACTAATATTAATATGTAGTGTTTTTTTATTTTAATGAATTAATATATGTTTTTAAAATTCTCAGTTTTAATTTCTAATGGAGTAATATCACAGATATAACTCAGGAACAAAAACTTATGACATCATTAATAATTTTTAAGGATGCAAGACATTTCCAAACTGCTGCATCAGAGCACGGATGTTGTCTGCATGGTCAGCCCTGGTTCACCGCCCTCCTGGATTAGAGGCGGCAGGAAGAAGGGGAGAAGTTTCTTCTATAATGTGCCTTTCTCTGTTGCTGTTGAACTTCCCAAGCTTGGGGTCACTGGGTTCCAAAAAAGAGGCATCCCCAAAGTGAATATTTCAAGGACAAAGCCCAGTGTGTCTTTTCAAATCTTTTGCCCAATTTAAAAATCAGGGTGTTCGTTTTCTCATTATTGAGTTCTGAGATTTCTTATAAATCCTGGATGCATGTTCTTTATCAGATATGCATCACAAACATTTTCCCACAGTATGTGGCTTGTTTTTAATTTTTTAAATAATGTCTTTTAAGTTTCGATGAGGTCAAATTTATTATGTTTTCTTCTTTTATAGATCTTGCTTTTTGTGTCCTTGTTAAGAAATCTTTGTCTGTCCCAAGGTCACAAAAGCTTTCTCATTGTTTTTGTAGCTTTATAGTTTAAAATTTTACATTTAGGTGTATGATCCATCGTGAGTTTAATTTTCTATGTCGTACCAGGTATTGGTTGGGGTTCTTTTTCTTTTTCATGTGGATGTTCCACCACCATTTGTTGAGAAAACTAAACTTTCTCCCTTTAGTTGCCTTGGCACCTTTGTTGAAAATGAATTGACCCACTGAATAGATGTATTTATGGACTCTATTTTATTCTATTAATCTATGTCTATCCTTTTGCTAATATCACACTTTTTTAAAAAAATATTTTATTTATTTATTTAGAGAGAGGGGAAGGGAAGGAGAAAGAGAGGGAGAGAAACATCCATGTGTGGTTGCCTCTCATGCATCCCCTTGCTGGGGACCTGACCTGTAACCCAGGCATATGCCCTGACTGGGAATCAAACTGGCAACCCTTTGGTTTGCAGGCCTGCGCTCAATCCGCTGAGCTATACCAGCCAGGGCTCACACTATCTTGATTACTGTAACTATATAGTAAATTTTGAAATCAGGTTGTGTGTATCCTTCAACTTGTTTTCTTTTTCAGGATTGTTTGGCTATTTTAGATCTTTTTCAGTTGTGTATTAGTTAAGTTACTTCTTCTGATCCTCCAGTTATGCACCTTTAAAATATGGATAATAATCATAATTATACCATAGAGATATTGCAAAGGTTTAACTTGTGTGAATCATTTGGTGCTTGACACATATGAGGTCTGTCCAGAAAAAGTCTAGCCATGGATGGCAGTGTGGTGATGAGGGGTGCGGGGAGGGTATAAGGGGACTAAATGGTAATGGAAAAAAACACAATAAAGATTAATTTTTTAAAAGTCCAGCCATTATTACTATGACAAGAATGGTTTGAGTAACATCAGTGTAACCTTGGCCAAGGACAGTGAGCTGGAACGTGTGTGCATGAACAATGACAACTTCACTGTACTAGTCAATGGGGGTGGTAGACACCATTGAGTGAGCATGTGTACTGTGTGGCCATCACATTCAAAATAACTGAGTGAGTACAGCAACAAATCTGCATCAAGTTTTGTGTTAAGCTTGAACATTCCTCTGTGGAAACTATTTACATGACTCAGAAAGCAGCAGCTATGGGCAACTGGTGATAGGCAGCTTCATCACGACAATGCTCCCACTCCTGCATCTCATCTCATGCAGAGTGTTTTGGTGAAACATCAAATCATCCAGGTGACTTAGTCCATATTTTGTGCCATGAGACTTCTGGCTTTTCCCCAAACTAAAATCACCTTTAAAAGGGAAGAGATGTCAGACTATCAATAAGATTCAGGAAAATACGATGGGGCAACTGATGGAGATTGGGAGAACTGTGTGAGGTCCCAAGGTATCCACTTTGATGGGGACTGAGGCATCATTGTCCTATGTACAATGTTTCTTGTATCTTGTATCTTCTTCAATAAGTGTCTATTTTTAATAGCACATGGCTGGATACTTCCTGGACAGATCTCATATCAATCCCTCAACAACTATTAGTTATTATTGTTTTCATTCTGTAATTCACATGGCAACTTTTCTACTATTTAATCTGAAACCTTATACCTTGTTTTATTTTGAAACATGGACACATCTGCTACAGTTCTTTATCTGTCTTTGGTAGAAATTCATTTATTGTAAAAAATATTTTGAAATAACACTTTGTCTAATTGAGGAACTATAATACAAATTTAAGGAGGAGCATCCTAACATGGAAATATTTCTCGTGTATCTCAGTTTACTAAGTTTTTTTTGTGGGGAGTGATAGTGGAAAACAATGAAGATTAATGAAAGATGCAATTGACATTCCGAGGGAGGAAGGAACACCATAGATCCGGAGGAAGGCTCTGTTTCCAGTCAGAACCTAATAAACATGCCTTGACTTGCGACTCCGTAGCTGTGAAATCTTGAATGCGCTCTGTTGTAGTCTCAGTTTGCTCATCTGTGTGGGGTCTCTTGGTATGCAGTGATGGTGAGATAAGTGAGCGGTAAAAGTGCTACACTCGGGGTTCTCCAGGTGCCCTGGGGTGCTGCCATGAAGTCATCAGAGCACCCCGGGACTTATTTAAAATTGTCTTAGGAAATACAGTAATATCTGTGTAGCACCGCATGAATCATTACAATGTGTTGTTTGGCCTTAACTACTTAATAAGTAAAAATGTTAGGTATGCATTTTGGTATAGGGCTCTGTGAAAAGTATTATTGAGTCATTAAACATGCTGGGAACGATAAAGTTTGGGAACCTGTGTGATAAAAACATCCATTTACGAAAGTTTGTAGGTGCTGGGTACTAGTGTGTGGAATAGATGTGACTTATCTATTATTTTTGTGTCTGGTATTGTTACTTCACAGTCTTTGATGTGCATTTTGGTGTAAGAGTCTAAAAACCCACCTGAGGAAACATTAGCAGAAACATTGGCAGAAACCTGTAGCGTTGTCAGGTAGGCAAATGGCCTGGCGAACAGTCACCCCCACCCTTCTGACCACCCCCCCAAATAGACACAGTGATCTTTTGTGCTAAGTGACCTCCATAAAGTAACTTATTTCATTTCTGCCACATCTTGAGAGAAGCAATTGAACATCCTGTTACAGATGAAGAAAGAGTCTAAAGGGACTGAATGAAGGCCAGGCCATGAGGCTAAGTATTGTTGGATATTTGACTCCAGTCCCTTTGGCTCTCACGTACTCTGCTAAGAAAGGCAAGGATTACAGGATAGGGAATCCTAAATGATTGATGAAATCCTATATATTTCTAAATGTATTTTATCTTTAAAGTCTCATTTTGGTCTTTAATTGTTTGAGGAAAAGGAAACATTCTTGGTGAGGTTGAATGAACCTTATCTGCGATCATTCTTGAAGTCTTAACAGCATGGTCCTGTGTTCTTACAGCCGGGACTTGCCTCTACCAAAATCTGTGTGTTGTAGACCTAAGAAACTATAAAAATGAAGTTTTCCTAAGTGCAAAATGTTATACAGATTTTTAAAAATATATAAAAAATAAAAAGAGGGATAAGATACCCAAATAAAAATTTTAATCTCCCTTTTTCAAAGAAAAATAATGATTTCATGATGTGGTGAGTTGCCATCATTACCAGAAGACATATGGTTTCATAAACACAATTGGTGAACTAAGGATGCTTGTTCAAACGTTTGGGCCATGCAGCTTTCCAGTGCTGTGTGCCTGCTTCCTAATGAGAGGCAGACCTTGCCAGGACTCGGTTCCTCCTCCATTCTGGAACATCAGCCGAGGAACTCCGTGGTCTGTCTGCACTGGCCCATGCCTCCTGCCTCATCACCTGGGTATCTTCTCTGGATCGCCTGCCCTGCAGCTGTACTTAACCACCGCAGTTGTTTCCCCAACATCTGCTCTCGGGTCTCTGTGCTTTCACTCCTCTTTGTTCAGAGCCAGTGCTCTCCTGTAGAACTTCCTGTAATGACGTCTGTCATGGTAAAAAACTAGCCCCACATAGAAATTAGGGCCTTGAAATATGGTAGGAGTAACTGAGGAACCAAAATTTGTGTTTTATTGATTTTTAATTGCCTTAAATATCCAAAATTGGCTAGTGGCTGCAGTATTGGACAGCACAATAGAGATGATCTTCCCCTTCTGGATTCCCTCCTCAACTTCTAGATCCTTATTGTCAGGTCATCTTCTATTCATTTTTTAAGATTTAAGAGCCAATATCCAGAGAAGCCTTCCCTAACCTGGCTACACCTTCTCCCTCTCAAGCCACATGCAGAGGCCTATGGCCTCATCTGTGCACCCATAACATCTTTCCTTGACCCTAGCAGCACTATGATAAAGGTTTTATCCACCAGACTCAGCTCTGTGAGGTTTTTGGACTGTGTCTTTGAATCTCCAAGTATCCAACACACTGCCTTATAGCTAATCAGTCCCTCCCTGTGGACTGAATAGGATTGGAGTCAGTGAGCCTTTGTTGTAAGATTTTATGACTAAGTAGGAGAGATACTATGGAAGGTTTCACTGATACCATCAATGAATAAAAAAGTTAATTGACTTTACCTAAGGAGAACCTCAGACCCAACCAAGAGTTGTCATTTAGGTAGATGTCACCCTTTATAGTAATCACGGTGGATGCTACAATTTCTCTTAGTGTCACTGAGAAACTTAACGTAGCATTTTGCATTACAATGTCAGTTCTTGGCTCCTGGTTGCAGGCATGGTCTAATTTTTATAGATCTGAAAACAAATGTCCCAGGAAGTGGCAAACCAATATCTCAGGGTGGGAAAAGTAGAAGAAAATACTTCAGGAAATTTATCTTGGTATCCCAAGCTCCTCACCTCCTGTCCTAACTTCTGGAAGTGGAAATTGGACAAGCTGACCAACTTTGCCAAGGCAAAGCAAAAGTTTACGCACGGGGTTAGTTCCTGTGTGATTCTGTACCACCTCCCTGGGACATCCAGGTTCTTTTTCTTCATGATAAAAATATAAGCCACTCTCTTTCTTTTGTTCTCTTTTTGTTTCTTTGAGAATTTTTTGAAACACTAATTCTTTGACCCTTTTATCAAAAACACTTATGTCTGGTCATTCTATACCAATATGGATTTCTAAATCAATTTTGAAGATAGTAGCAAAACCAATTAAAATATTAAACAAAAATATTTTTCCAAAACAAATAATAGTGTAGTAAGTAATAATAATGCAGCTCTTAACCCCTTTTTTTATCAGGTTAGTCACCTCCCCACCATTCATCTCACTTTACGTGGTCGAGGTTGTGGACATTTTTAAAGCCTTAGAGCAGGGTGTCAAACTCATTTTCGCCGGGGGTCACATCAGCCTCGTGGTTGCCTTCAAAGAGCTAAAATAATTTTAGAACTGTATAAATGTAACTACTCCTTAACTGTTAGGGAGTGGAAATTACATTTGGCCTTTTGAAGGCAACTGTGAGGCTGATGTGGCCCCTGGTAAAAATGAGTTTGACACCCCTGTCTTGGAGGCTTAGCATATGGCATATTAATGTGTGGGGCACAGATTCAAGCAGCATGCCAATACTTACCATTTGGTAAGATGGGTGTTTAGTTTGTGATTAGCAAGTTTTCTGTTGCTTATTTCCTCCTGCCCACTACCAAAATATCATATACAGACATTTGAAAGTCTTCAAATGGTTTTACATCAAAACATTCTCACTTAAAAATGTTAACATTCAAATTAGTCACACAGTAAGTGGATGACAAAAGATCCAGCAGCAATCTTATTCAAGGAATGAACAGTTTCAGGTTAACCAAGTTGAGCAAGATGTACTTGAATGAAATCAACAGTTGATTCCAGACGTCTAAGTGGGGTTCCTGGGAGATAAAACTGACATTGTCATTGGTACTTTGAGTCATTCAGGTCACACAGGAGAGAAACTGGCTTGGCAGCATGTCCCATATGACTCAGCCTGGTGGTAAGTTTTAATCAGGGGAGCGATTCTTTGATTGGAAATATCAACAGTACAGAAATCAGCTTCTAATGGTATCAAGTGGACAATTAACCAATTTCATTGATTTTTTCTTACTATTATTTTTTTTCTAACTCACCAAATCAAATCTACACCTTTAACTTTGAAAAACTTTTGTTGCCTACCATGAATGGTGCATTGAATAGAAAACCAATTCATTCATTCAGTAAACATTTACTGAGCATTTACTGTCAGCCAGGCCCTATTTCATGTCCCGGGACTAAACCAATGATTAAAACCAAGTTCTTGCCTTTATGGATTCTTGAAGAGGCAGATAGACAATAAACAAATGCATGACTAAACACTTAGAGCATGTCTAGTGTTCTTATGTGCTAAGAAGAAAAAGAAAGTAGGTTAAAAGAATAGAAAATGATTAGGGCAGGGCCTATTTTTTAGTTTAGGGTGGTCAAGGAAAGTCCCTCTGATTAGGTAATGTTTGAACAGAAACCTGAGGTGGAAAGGGTACAAGTCAAATGCATGATTTGAGGAAAGATTTTTGTAGGCAGGTGGAGCCGCAGATGCAGAAGGCCTGCATCCAGGGGTGAGCTTAGAGTATTTGCGAAATAGAAAGGAGACCAGTGGCATTAGAGCAGGACCGAGGAGAGGAGGGCAAGACTGGGAGCAGAGAAACAGGAGGCTGTTGCAGTGGCCTAGCTCAGACAGATGAGTGAGCAAGGACACTGATGGGAGACAGACGTTGCAGAGGTAGCTGGGGCCAGGCTATTCCCTCTGAGTGAGATGGAAAGCCCCCGAAGTTTCTGAACAGAGGACTGTTCTGACATGTTTTAAACTGTTCCCTCTGGCTATTATGGGAAAAAAGGATGTTGGAAGAAGAATGGAAACAAAGAAAGCAGTTGAGAGGCTGTCGCAATGACCCAGAGACAATGGCAGTTTGGATTAGGGTTCATAGTGGTGAGGGGTGAGAAGTGGTTGGATTCTGGGTATATTTTGAAGATGAGGCCTTCAGGATGTGCTGAAGGGTTAGCTATGAGATATACTAGAAAAAGTGAAGTCCAGGACTACTCAAAAGCTTTGGTCTGAGTTACTGGAATGGTAGTAATAGACTTGCCATTTGCTGAGATAAATAAAACTGAAAGAGGTGAAGGCTTTATTTTCAGGAGATCAAATCAAATGGTCAGTTGTGAACCTTTTAATTTGGGGGCTTCTGTTAGATGACCAGATGGAGATGTCTCATTGAAAGGTAGAGGTATGAATCTGGTCTGTAGGTACATGGTCCATGTTGGAAATATAAAAATCGGGAGCCATACATCACAGACAGTATATAAAGCCATGGAACACTAAGATATCACTGAAGGAGTGAATATGGATGGAAGACAAGGTGGTCAAGGACTGAACTCTAGGAAGGATGACAAAAGAATTTGAGAAGAGCTAGCCAGTGAGGTGGGTGGGCATGAAAAGAGAGGGTGCCCTGGAAGCCAAGTGAAGAAGGTAAA
Organism: Macrotus californicus; assembly: GCA_007922815.1. NCBI lineage: Eukaryota > Metazoa > Chordata > Mammalia > Chiroptera > Phyllostomidae > Macrotus > Macrotus californicus. The sequence continues at coordinate 3,987 of VMDR010024132.1, read as the reverse complement.
GAAGGAGGAATCAACCATGGCAAATGCTGCTGAGAGGACAAATCAGAATAAGGCTGAAGATTAAGCATTGGGTTTGGCAACATGGAGACTACTACTAATTGTAATAGGTTTTTGTGAAGGGTGCTGATGAGGGACCAATAGGAATGGCTTGAAGGGGGTGGGAAGAGAGAGAATGGAATCAGTGGACAAACATGGTTGTTTTGAGTATTTCTTAAGCACCTTTGTAATAAAACCAAGCTGCTAAATCCTGAGATCTCTCATGACTTAGCAACCTAGTTACACATACCTGGGGCAGTGGTATGCTGGAAATGTTGAAGTTATATAATCTAGATTCATTTTAGTCTTCCATATTGCTATTTCAAAAATAAAAATGTAAAGAAGTGGCAAATGGGGATTTTGTCACAAGGAGATACCTGTAGGTTTAGATGGCCAATAGTGGACATGTGGGCACAAGGAAGGCTGGCCCTAGACAAGGTGATTCTGCCTTAAGTTCAAGAATATCTGAGTCCAGCCATCAGCCTGACCATTTGTTTGCAATTATTTTTCTGGAGTCAGTAATATTTGAGATTAGTTTTACATGGCCAGAAATGTTATGCTCTGGTAAATTAGAATTGGGAACTTGTGATGGGAATCTGAACTCTGAGAGTCAACAAAATAAGTACATTTGAGCATCACTACCTGTGGAGATCAGTTGTTGTGGATGCAGAGGGCAGGATGCAGGATGGATGCAAATCAGACAGTTTTGTTGAAAGTAACAGGAAGTCAGTAAAGTGAATGCTGATTTGGGAGAGGTGGTTTGTGTTAGTAGAACCCAAGTTCTATATAACTGATTAATTGTTTTTCTGCTACTCAAATATAATAGATTAGCTTTCTCAAATTTCCATATCTTTTCTCAAAGAATCTTCTCACTTGTCTTTTCCTTCTGGATCAATCATACTCTTGGACCTAGAAATCTGGAATGGCCACTTAGAGAATGTCCTTAGTCTCAGTTGGGTAATGTCAGGGTGATGCTAGGGTGGCCATGTCTGAACTAAGTTGTGTGTGTATGGAGAGATACAGTTATTGTGGGAAAAAAAGGGGAGAAATGAGAAGAGGGGAGGGAGAGAGAGATGAGTAGAGAAAACTGAGCTGGCCTGAGAAGGAACCAGACTCTTCTACAGTTAACAAAATGATGAGGAAAACAAGAGAATGGCAGAGAGTGTAGCCTTTCACCTAGTCTCTCATAAAATTGGCAAATTTAGAATGGATCCTTGTTGCATTAAAATAAAATCAACTTGGATAGCATGTGACTTTGAGAAAGCTGACCTGACTTTGTAGAGTACAACATGCTGATGCATCACACTTGGCAGAACTTTTAAAACTTATTTGCAAATTATTTCACCCTCTTTCCACTGAGAAGCAAGACTTGTGTTCTACCTGCTTAAATCAAGGCATACTTGAGACTGCTTCAACCCATTGAACATGGTGGAGGTGATGCTGTGTGACCTCTGAAGCTTGCATGCCAGAGGCCATGCGTCTTCTACCTGGTTTATTTGGGGTGCTCACTCTGGAGACAACTGCCATAAAAAGAACTCTGACTATTCTGAGACTACCATGCTGAAGAGGCCACGTGTAGGTTCCCTAGTCAACAGCTCCAGCTGAGCTCTCAGCCAACAGCCAACATCAACTCCAGCCACAAGAATGAGCTGTCTTGCATATTCAGTCTTCAGATGACGGCAACCCTAGCCAACATCTGTCTACATTTGCATGAGAAACTCCAAGCAAGGACTTCTCAGCTGAGCCCTTCTCAAATGTCTGACCCACAAAACCATGAGTAAGAAAGAAGGTAGGGAATGGCTATCGATCATGGAACTCACACTCTCTGCCACTGACTACTTGGCTAGGGAAAGTTTCTTTTTCTTGCTACCACTGACGGTTGTCCACTAGGCAGATGTGGTGGAGACCCCTCAACTTGGTTGAGTATAAAATTGGCTAAGAAGGTCAAGCGTATTTTTATATAGTTCAGACTCTGTATGGAGGAGCTAACACCTTTTATTTCTGTGCCACAAGAAACTGAACTTGGAATTCCCACTTGTCTTTTCACAAGTTTATAGCATGAATCACCATGTGGGGGGGGCAGGGTGGCAGAACTGGTGAGAACATATATGGGCCAGAGCAAAGTTGGAAAACCATTTACTGGGAAAAGTCAGACAAACACCTCCTCACAGTGCTGGGAAGAGTCAGAGCAGGGGCAGGAGGAAAAGGAATAATGCAGAAGGAGAGGCAGTGCTCGGTTGAATGTGTGCCAACCATCTTGGTCTTCAGAGGAAGTGGGAATGCCAAAGACCCTCGACTTGAACACATGACTTCTTTAAGACAATCGCTGCATTAGTACCTGATTCTATCAGATCGCAGCTCAGAGCATGCTATTTCATGAACTTTTTCTGATTCATGGAATCAATTATGTTGCCTTTTAATGTACCGTCTGAGAGGTCAATGTTAAATTGACTGCTATCTAGATTTAGTCAACATGAAACCATTTATATTCAAGAGATATAATGCAAAGGGCATGCACGCTCTCTGTTCAGTATTCTAGATCTGGGCTCACATGCAACAAGTCTGTAGGGGCCAGGTCAGTGTAAAGGAAGCCTTTTGAGATTGAGATGCACACACTAACGACCCTTCCCAAGGGTCAGTGGCTGCTGCTCAAGGCCATCCAGTGTCTATAAAGAAAGCAATTTAGTTTGCCAAATATTGCAGCCTTTTAAAAGAAACTCCAAAGCTGGATTTCTGTGTAAAATCTGATTTTTGAATGTTGACAATGAGTTAATTTTTTTTTTAAATTTTAGACTAAAACAACCTGTGCGCGAAATTCAGCCTGTTGCGGCCAGTTTGAATCCTTTCTGGATTGTTTAAATTTTATTCCAGCATCAAGCAGCTTACCAGCAAGCAACAAACCAAGGCTACTTTAGCTGGACTCCTTATAGAAATATTTACTGGGTTTATTTTAATATGCAGTCCTTGACTTCTGTCAAAGATCAATATCTATTTTGCTATGCAACATTTCTAATATAAAGATATACACAGCAAATTTCTATTAGAAGTCAGTAGGAAAAAGAAGTCAGTCTTTCCAGATAAACTTGTATGCTTCCTTCCATCAGATAATTAGAACTATGTAACTCATTATGTTTCCTCATTTGGCTTGACTTCTAAGAAGCTCAGAGTTAAATATAGTTCTCATAAAAACATACTCCATGTTTCTGGTACTATGAACTTTCACTTTTGTCTAATTCCAAAGAGTTTCTAAGTTTCCTTTTATATATCTGTAACTCACCTGCTTCTCACACGTCTTTTTACTATTAAGAGGCCAAACTCCTCTTTGGGATTTGTCTAGTATATGTATGTCACACATGTACATATTACAAAACAGACCATATTTTATATGACATATAACACATTTGTGAGTCCCGTACTGTTTTCAGTACTTCATGTCACTCTCCTACTTTGCTTTTTAAAAAAGAAATACAATGGCTCACTTGGTTGGGCATCGTCCGTAAAGCAAAAGGTCGCTGGTTTGATTCCGGGTCAGGGCACATGCCCAGGTTGCAGGTTCCATCCTCGGTCAGGGTGTGTACGAGTGGCAACAGCTCAACGTTTCTTTCTCACATAAATGCTTCTCTTCCTCTCGTCCTCTCTCTCGTCACCTCTCTCTAAGAATAATAAAATCTTGAAAAAATAAAAATAAAAAATAAATACAGTAAAATGTTAAAGAGTGAATGCTTTGCCTGATTATACCTGTCTGGCTATTTGACTATCTTAGAAATATTCATTAGGACATCTGAGGTGTGCTTGTACTTTAGGTTTCCCACATCTCAAATATTAAAAATTGCAGATAATTTAAATATATGTAAATATTTTATGGGTTCGTTACACATGCCCACTACCACGAACATATGTTATTTCCTCCATTTTTAATGTATAAATATTTACTATATAATACATACTATA
>VMDR010024131.1:0-15195 GCA_007922815.1 Macrotus californicus | reverse complement strand
TGCCCAAACCCTTGGTTGTCATTGCTCTTCAGTCACAGGGTCAGACCAGAGCCTCAGCATGTTTTTCCACAGAACATTCCTAGCAGTTCAACCAGACAACCATAGATACATACAATATTTCATTTTATGTATATACTATCCTCTTCCAGAACAATAAAGTAAGAAGCCTGGCTCTTGCCCTGGCTGCTGTGGCTCAGTGGATTGAGTGCCGGCCTGTGAACCAAAGGGTGGCCGGTTCAATTCCCAGTCAGGGCACATGCCTGGGTGTGGGCCAGGTCCCCAGTTGGGGGAGTGCAAGGGGCAACACACACTGATGTTTCTCTTCCTCTCTTCCTCTCTTCCTCTCTTCCCCTCTTCCCCTCTTCCCCTCTCTAATAAATAAATAAAATCTTTAAAATAAAAAGAAGCCTAGTTTTTTGTAAAAGGAATAGATTAAATTAAAAAATACTATAACTGAACTAGCAAAATAGAGATAGAGATGGATTCATATGTAGAGAGCAGGCTGACAGCTCTGTGGGGGGTGGTTGGGGGGCAAGAGATCGAGGAAAAAAGGAAAAAAGCCCTTGCGAACATGGACAACAGTGTATAATTGTGGGGGCAGGGGGTGGGTGGAGGTGGAAAAGGGTATGGGAGATAAATGGTGGTGAAAAAGTGAAATAGTGAAAAACTATAAAGGAGAAAATAATACACCCTGAAGAAATTTAATTTTACCTAGAATCAATGCGGTATTATGTTTTTTAAAGGCTTCAACCTGCATTTTCCAAATAAAAACACCTCAGTTCTGCCACTGAGTCTAGTGAAAACTATTAAACTACCGACCTTGTACCATTTTATCCTTCTCATTCACTACCTGTGACCCATAATCCTCCTGTTTTTCCCCTCTGCCCTCGTGTTTTTAATTGGTCTCTCTTGGGCCACTGAGCTCAAACTAAATGGAAAGAATGGAAGAAAGAATCTTTCTTTAGGTCTCCTGTCAACTTGCAGATGTATAACCCCTCTGGAGTCACAAAACCCAGAGGTTATTGCACTCCAAATCTCAGAAGTGTAATCAGAACTGTGTTAGTGTGAGCGCCAGTTCTAGGAGCAATGAAAAAGTCGGGGCATGATTTATGCCTCAAGCAGAACTCGTGAGGGAAACACATCGTTGTGTTCCCACTCATCCCCATTCCACTTCCACCTTGTCCAGGGTGGGGACACATCACACAGCAAGAGCAAGCCAGCGTGATAGAAACAGAAGACCGAAGGAGAGGAGGCCGGGGGTGAGAAAAGGTGACAAATACTGCTTCCTCTCCTTTTATAAAAACCAGTAAATAAATAAGTAATAAACCAGACTGGAGTGTAAGGAACTTTGTTAGGTTAAAAGACATCATTTTTAAAAGTAAAAACAAATTTGGTGGAAGGTGGGAGCAGAATTTTTTTCTTTCTACTGATTAGTAGTGAAGTTCGGGATGATGGAAATTTATCTAAAACATTTTCAAGCATTCAAGAGATTTATGGGCCCATATAGGATAGGTAGAAAGGAAGGCAGGAAGACTGTGTGTGTTTTCGAAACATCAGTGGAAGGCCAAGATGGAAATGCTCGATATTGGCATGAGAGGCAATGGAGTCCTCAGGTTTTCTTCTTGCTCATTCAACACAGTTTATCACTAGGAGAAAAGTAGATTCAGGAGAATTATCCTCTGGAAATCATCACTCGGTCAGGAAAAGTCACATGATCCCACAATAATAACAAAATATTATTGGTTGAAAACCATGAAGTTTAGCTTTTTGTTCCACCTTCATCAACCCACTCTGTTCATACTGTTCACTGTGGGAGCACACCCCATTTCACACGTGCCAGAGAGAAAAGAGAATTCTGAAAGTCTCACATCAGCTAGTAAGTAAACGCCCTGCAAGAAACACTCATGATGTCTGCTCACAACTCATGAGCCAAAAAACCAATCGCCTAGTCCACTAGTCCCACTAACTAAGCCACAATGGAGACAGGACTATAATCCATGTGTCCAGAACAGAAGATAACATGAAATATTGGGTGAACAGTACTAATAACTACCTCAAAAGGACATCCTTGTCTCTCAAAAACCTAAGCAAGTCTAATGGAATTCCACTGAAGGCCACTGGAAAAACATTCTTAACATTACTTCTGTTTGTACATGTGGGTAGAAAACAGAAGAGACACACAATGCGAATAAGCTCTAAACTACCCAGTTCCCACTTCTGGCACCCAGAGAACACATATATGGCAAAGACACAGTGAACTCTCCTTAAGTTGACTGGTTTGGGTGAAATCCATATTGATTTAGTCAAGGAATATAAATATGTAAATTAATTCTATATTATTTTAAAACAAACATAAGAACAAGTCAGAGCAATTACAATATCATTGAGAGTAGACTTTCAAGGAGCTGAATGACTCAAGTGTAACTCTAAAGTACAAAAGCATGAAAAGATAACACCCATCCTGTAACAGCAGATGGTGTGAAGACACCGAAAGACACGGGGTGTATCGGGAGAGGTGGGAAATGGAATGTATAGCAGAGACACTAGATGGTGAAGGACCTGGAATGCCGAGAGTCTGAAAGTTTACCATGTAGATGATGAGGGAACTCGAATCCCGAGAGTCTGAAACACCAGTAAAGTTTGTTTAAGTATGACATGATATGATCAGATTTGTATTTGTATGTTTATTTGTTTAACCACTGGTGGAAATGTGTGGGATAGATTAAAGAAATGTACACAGGAAGTGGAAAGCCTGATAAAGCAACTTGCAATAATTTAGGCAAAACAGAGTTGTAGGGAGGGAACCTAAGACAATGACAGCGGAGCTAAAAAGAAAGGACACATACTTGCTACTTTTTCTATATAACAAACCACTCCAAAACTTAGGGGCTTAAAGCAGCCACCACTGTTTAGCTCTTGGCTCTTACCTGGTGAGGGAGGTAGTTTTGTCCCCTGCCACCACCATCAGGGGTATTTGACAGGTGTGGAGGTAGTTTTAGTTGTTGCATTCAGCAGCAGTGGGACTAATATCAGTAAGTAGAGGCCAGGGTTGCTGCTCAACATCCAACAGTGCACAGGATATCTTGTCGAGAATCATCCAGTTCAAAATGTTAATGGTGCTGAGGTTGAGAAACCCTGAATTCGTTTATGATTCTGCAAGTCATTGATTTGATCTGAGCTTAGCTGAGATTAGGCTGACCTGGTCCAGGCTCAACCAATCAGAGCTGGCTGGATCATGCATTCGTGGTCAGCTAGTTGGTCAGCTGAGAGCTGGCTAATCTGAAGAAGCTCCTGTGAGAGCTGCTCTGTGATCCCTGTCTTGCTTCTCCTCCAGCAGGTTGACCAGGAGTTGTTCATGTGGTAGAGGCAGGGCTCTGAGAGATCAGGAAGACATGTGCAAAGCATGCTGAGGCCCAGTCTCAGAATACATGCATTGCAATGTCAGCCTCATTCTATGAGCCAAAGCAGGTGACAAGGTCAGCCCAGGTCCAAGAAATAGAGACTGTGCTCCTTGATGTGAGGACTGCCAAGAACTCTGGCAGTGTAACCACAGAGGCAGAGTGCAAATTTGCAATCTTACCGTTTGGACTAGTGAGTAGATAAAATCAAGACAGTTGGTGGCTGCTGGTTAAAGAGGAAAAATACTGACATTACAATGATATTGACCAGAGGTCCATGAATAATTGAATCCTGTTTTTGGCTACCTACCTTTCCCCATGGTTCCCAGAGGAAAAGACAATCACAGAGAACAAAGCAAGATGATAATGACCCTTTTCATTTCTACCTGAGGACTTTGACTCAAAAGGGCAATAGAGAGGTGTTGGAATTGCCTGTTTCTAAGAGGAGTCCCTTTTACTAAACAAGTTCAACATTAAAATTCTACAATAAAAGATGAATGAAAGACTTCTGTCTAGTCCATCCAGAAATGTAAGGTTATCTCCAACATGAAGAAAGGCCACACCTGTGAAGAAGGGAAAGAGCAAAGAAAGGAAAGGGAAGAGTGGAAGGGGAAGACAGGAGAGGAGACACATGGCTGATAGGGTAGGACTCCTTGGGAGCCCTCACTAGGCTGTTCAAGGGAAGAACACATGCTGAAAACACCACCCCCACATGCACTCTCCTCGGCAGGCCAAGGTCAAACGTTATGCTCCCACACCTGATCAGTCTCTGGCAGTGTTGCTTTCACAAGAGAGTGCAGAGCATTGCTCTTCAACTTGATCCACCCTTCTAAGAAAACAGGGAGAAGAAAGCTATTCAGCTTTAGCTTCCATCCCCTAATAGGTTGGAATTTATTTGATGTGGTACTGAGAGGAAGGAAAAAGCCAAGATGACTCACAATTCCCAGGCACCTGGGAATGCAAAGTTTTATTTGGATTGAATATAAATATCAGAGAGTTCTTCTGCATAGTTAGTCGAGGATGTTGTATGAATGAAGAAATTACCATTGGAAAGTGTGAAGTGAGAAGATAAGCAAGCCAAGAGCAGAACCTTGGAAAATTGCAACGTTTAAGCAGCCAGTGGATAAAGAGAGGCTTACAGAGCAGGCTCAATAGACTGGCTGGACATGTAAGTGGAAAATCAGGGAAGGGACGAGTGGGAGATAAGAGTAGTCAGAAAGATTAAAAAAAATGGCTATGGCCAACAGAGTCGAATGCAGCAGAAAGTAAAAGTAAGATTAAAGACTAAAATGAACATTGGCTTTGGCAATGAGCATGGCTGATCCAATAGTTTAGAAGTAAAGGAAAAGTGAGATTAAGATTGCAAGTAATCACTATTATTTGACTGAATGGAGACAGGAGTGATGGAGTTATAGGGATACTAGTAATCAAGAGAGTTTCCTATTTAATGAGATTTGGATATATTTGCATGCTGAGGGGAAGGAATCACTGGAAAGGTTGGAGATACAGAAAAAAAGAGAAACACGATGGACTAATCTCTCAAAAGATACAGAATAAAATGTAGAGGAGCATGTTAAAGGGAGTCTGCTGTGAAGGAAGAGGGAGATAGGACCTAGTCAGTGACAGAGGGAGGATTCGGAGTTTTCAAGACGGCTGGTGGTCTTCCTGTCACACCAGGGCAGCCGTCGGTTCCCTGCCCTGAAAGAGACAGGGAAGGCGAAAGGGGTGCGGCGGACGGTGACAACTATAATGTTATACTCACACGTGCCATTTCCATTTCATAAAGATTGTAAGGAACTCAGTAAAAAAGAGTGGACTAAAAATTCACAAAAAATTAAAGGTATCGAAATGGAAGATAATCTAGCTATGTTCATCTTCAAATATAGGAGATGAACTAGTCAGGGAACATACAAAAGCAGCATTGAAATGCACTTGGTCGACATTTATGGGATAACTATGCCAGGTCCTCCAAAGAATAAAGGACAATCTGTTGCAGCCATTGAAGAGCTCATGATCTGACACGGGACAGGACCCAGTTGTACAGGGAAGCTGACTGTGAGAGTGATGCCCACAGTGCCCCAGAAATAGAGAAGGAAGCGTGGAGTGAAGGAAAAGACTCAAGGTCAGAGAAGAAGTCTGGAAACAAGCAGTTGACCCTGGACTTGAAGATAGCAAGCAGTTCATTAAGAGGCTGGGGTAGAGGTCAGAAAGGGCAACCTGAGAAATAGAATGAATGTGCAGAGGTGGAAAGAGAGCCTCAGGAAGAATCAAGTCCAACAGGCCAGTCGGGAGCCTTCCTCCCTACCAGGTACTTAAACAATCCCTTTTCCTTTTCCAGCTCCCCACCCCTCACACACATTCTGGAGTTTTAAAAAAAATTGGCAAGACAGTTGGATCTTGTCCCTCCTCCACTATTTTTATAAATAAAATACTTGCCAATATTATCCCCTAGCCCTAAGCTCTTGGCTAAGTAATCTGATGAATACATTTCCATAGAGGAGTCATAAGTTAATCGTTGCTCTGCATTTAACCCCTTATGTAGGTGATGGCATTCTGTTTTTGATCTTCTAGACACAAAGTCTTAGAAAAACTGGGGGCCCTGGGGAGAGAGTAAAGAGAAGGGGACTGGAAAAGCACGTCTCTCGACCTCTCTCCTCAAACTGTATGTCATATCCTATACTCCACTTGGACTTTGATGCTGGCCCCGAACAACTGAAAAGGCTGCATTGTGTCTTGAATTTTAAAAAGTAATATAATATATAATCCACTCACTGCATTAAATCCAGGACAACCTTGGACAAATTGCTTTGAACAATTTCAGCAACAAGGCAGGGTTAACTGGAAATGCTCCATCCTCCATGAAGGGAACCTCTGGGGAACATGGGGCACTTAGAATTTTAAAAGTAAGTCAAGTTTGTACAGAGAAGATAGAATAAAAATACAGTTTCTAAAAAATTGGTTAAAAATGCTCTCTGAGTTCAATTTGAAGTGTTATTATTCTAATCTATTAAAAGATAAAACATGAAAGAAAATATTATTTTTTAACCTTAGCTTATGCATACAAATGTAATTTCTTTTTAAAGAACACAAACACTACTACAATTCTCAAAATTACCAAGCTTTGAAATCCTCTTAGTTAAAAAAAAAAACCTTCTGGGTGGAAGGGCTGCCTAGGGATGTAAAGAAGCATAGATAAATGTATTTTTAAGTAATTATAAAACTTATTTCATAGTCTCACCTGTGTTACAGAGCTAGCAACAGACAACACTAGCTTTGTCATCGGTCCCATTTACAAAGGCAGGACAGCCTCAAGCAGGATTTTAAAATCCAAATCACATCTTTCTCCTAATATGAAAGAGAAGTTTAAGTATATCAGATGACTTAGAGTGATACTAAATGGTACATGAAATGATACTAAGTGATAAATGAAATGTATGCTGATACATTTCACATTTTTACTCACAAAGCCCAGGATGGGCTGAAGATCTAAAGAAGAGGAATGCTAAGATCCTGGTCCTGGGGCAATGGCGATGCTCAAACCCATGGGCTCGCCGGGACCATTTGCTGTCTTCAAGTGTCAGAATCTCTCTCTCTCTCTCTCTCTCTCTCTCTCTCTCACACATACACACACACACACACACACACACACACACACATATCCATTAGAGTATTTCTTATGTTTAAGCCCATATTGTTTTAAATTTATTTTTTAATTGTTAACATTATTAAATTATTTCTAGCCACAAAGTAAATAACATTTCTGCAGAATTCACAGTCCTTATCAAGAGAGACCAATCAAGGTGATTAAATTCACAAGGACTTCTTATCCCCACCACCTCCATTAAAAATAAAAACTGCTCCAGACACACATACACGCAAATATCTTTAAAGTCACATAAAAAATAAATGAGCTTGATAAGGAAAAAGATTCTTCTAACATACGTCTCAAGTTCCTTGACAAAGAATATGACTGTATAAAAATCTCATTAATGCAGATGTTACTAAATTGGAATCATTCAGAAATTGACTGAATCAAAGTATAGCTAGTTGTGTGAATTTATTAAAAAGTGATGTCTCTAGACATGGGAATGATTTGGGGACATGTCCATCTATAAAGTTAATAGATAAAGTTATAAGAAGCCTCAGGCAGCAGTGCCCCCCCCCCCAGCACCTCTGCTCAGCTCCCTTCCCATTGGCGCCAATCTCCATGGGCAAGAGTCTCAGGAGCACCCTAGATGAACTACCCCAGGCTCCTACTTTTAAAGACCCTTTGCAAGAGCCACCTCCTCTTTGAAAACTCCCATGACAGAGCCCTACAGCCCCTGCCTTTTCATGTAGTGATACATGCCCATCCTTCGAAAACACTCTACACTATCTTACCTTTCATCACTTACTCTTTTCCTGTTGTCATTAGGTGTCCTTACTCTCGGACTTCCTGGACTTCTCTTTTCCTGCAATAGAAGGTGTTTTTTCTGAACTTAGGACATGTTCACCTCTGTTCTTTCTTCCTGGAATGCTTTTCCTGCAGGTCATCCCAGGGCCTGGTCCTTCTTATCATTCATGTCTCATCACCTGGTAAGGAACGCCTTCCCTGACCACTCTGTCCTTGCTTTAGTTTGTTGGGGATTATTTTTACCTTTTTTTATAACACTCATTTGTTTATAGCACTCATTTTTTATAACAGTTGTGATCTCATTTGTTTGTTTACTTATTTATTGTTGATCTCTTCTCCCCCTACCCCCTGTCATTGTCATTAAAAATGTAAGCTCCTCTCTGCTTAGAACAGTGGCTGGAGCACTATAAGAATTCAAAAACTACTCTTGGGATGAATGGATGAATGAATGACTGAATGAATGAAAACATGAATGCCTGTCTTTCCATAGACCATTAGTTTCTTCGGGCAGGGGTCGTGCCACCTTGGTCTTTGTGTCTCTGGGATCTAACATTGTGGGTACAGAATAACACTGCAGGAGTTCAATAAATCCCTGAATAAATGACTTTTTAATGAAAATAAGCAATAAATAATCATATTTTTATTATACACATAGGAAAATATTAAGCTTGAACATATTCTGCCTAGAGTTGGTTACACAGTTTTAGAAAAGATAAAAAAGGCAGGGGAGCTGCAGAAACTCTGAGGTTTGGGAAGTGGCCTTGAGTCTTTTAAGTCTTAATAGTCTGTTTCAAATAAAAAGATGGTAAGGAATTTACCCATGGTGTTTAAAAGTAATAATTTAAAAAAAAAAAACAAAGTCTACATTTTATTCTTTGGAACACTGTAGGCTAAACTTCTTTCTGAATCCACAGAAAGTATGGCTCATATACAATGTGAGGCTCAGAAAGCTTACCGATAGTTTGATGCTAAAGCTGGAGGCCTCACGGAGAGTGGAGCGGTCAGCACAGAGCCCAGACCAGGCCTTCTGCCCTCTCTGGGGCACAGAGAGAGACCCTCTGGGGACAGAGAGATGCCATCCCCAGGGGAGGAGAATTCCCTAGTTATGGAAGTGACATTTTCCAAGTCAAAATTTGTGACATGCAGTCTGAGCGGGAGACCTGAGCACAGCCAGTAAAATGCTTGAATCTAAAGCCAGATCGGAACGTCTAGAGCCAACAGTTGTGATATTAATAGGGGAACAAGTTCTCAAATTCTTTCATATTTAGGTGAAATGTGCCACAAAACTTCTCATGTCTCCTGACTCTAATGGATTTCATGTTCATCAAACTTCTTTCAGTTTCTGAGATGTCTTAATACTAGCCAGAGGATCCTCAGATTTTGGATGCAGTGTTCTATTTTGTAGCAAATGTTATCTTAGAGATGGGCTAAAAATTTATCTCTTGTAAGTTGTATTAGTGCCGCATCACAGTCTTAGAAAAAGCCTTAGATAATTTTTAGGTTCTTCTCAACTCTGTGATTCAATTTTCCTGAATGTAATGATCCTAATATGAACCGATACAAACTAGTATGGTGAGGTATAGGACAGAGGAATGGATCCTGGAATCTAACACCTAAAGTCTGAAGTCCTTCTTCAAAACATTGAAGCAGAGACTTCTAATTTCTTAATCTGAAGTTCTGAGCTAGAGAAGTTAGGTATATGGGTAATTCCCCTTTTTTGGACCACCAGCTTCTAGCAACATCATACCCCATGCCTAGAGCACTGTCACCATCACCAGATCATCAAAGTACCTCCTGCCCTCCTTTTCACAGCCCTTAGAATCCACCCCCACCATAATGCCTATCCTGAGCAATGGGAGAGGAGGTAGCATCCTTGACCTGGGCTTCATGTCTTCGGTAAATTACTTACCCACCCGAAACTTCGGTTTCTGCACCTATGTGGTCTCAATATCCAGAGATGTTCTGTACTCAATTTCTATTTGTTGGCATGTACTTGAGAATCTCAGAAACTAGTTTCAGCAAAATTGGCAGGTGGAAAAAATGGGTCATATTGATTAAGTTTCCTAAGTGACTTTAAAAGGCCTGGAAATCAGCCTCAAAGGGTTCAGTGACATTTGGCAGCAAAACTAGGAGAAAGTGGATGAAGTCCTCACATTTCTTTAATTACCTTCATCTTTTAATCAGGAAACCCCAAAGTTGTCAGTCAGCTAAAATGTGCTATAACATTTATAATAATAGTATATAATAACATTGATATAGATATATATAAATATATAGATATATAGATATATACACATACATACACCTTGATGTTCCAAGTGTAGTCCATGGGCCAACAGCATCAGCATCTCCAGGGAGCTTGTCAGAATGCATAACCCTGAGCCCCTCCTTCATCCAAATCTGCATTTTAAAAAGATCCCTAGATGCTTCATGTGTGCCTTAAATTTGATACAAGACTTGTCAAGAGCAGTGATCCTCAAAGTGTGCTTTCAGACCAGGAACATCTGCATCACCTGAAAACCCATCAGCAACACAAAACCATGGTCTCACTCTGCACTTGCTGAGCCCAGAATTTCAGGGTGCAGCCCTGTGATCAGTGTGTTTTAACAACCAACCCGTCAGGTGGGTCTCGTGCACTGCAGTTGAAGGGTTTCTGCCTCTGGCCTTTTTCAATTTGGATTTAAGAGAGCTAGCTTTTGACCAATGCTATTTTAATTCTAAATTTTTTAAGTGACTAAGAGAACCATACATCTGTCTGGACAATTTAAAAAATATGTTCTAAGTCCACGAGTATTTTCCAAGGATTTATCCTCATGGTTTTATTTAAGCACTAGTCAGAACTGACGAGTGCGTATATTGAATACCATTTGCTAATTCATCTGGCATCTGGTAAAACCATATCACATTGATATGATGGATGAGCCTGCTTCTTTGGAATGAGAAAACTTCCACATGGAGGCACAGTAATTATTCCTGAAGGAATGAACATAATGTAAACTGTCATCATGGATACATTTTGTGGGCAAAGGATGCCTGAGGGAAAAGGCATCATTGTAAGCCTCTGTTCTCAGCGATGATGCTCTCCGGCCTTGCTCACACCCAAAGCCATTGTCAAGGCTGCTTAGATATTTCTGCCTTTTGTGGTTTTGGGCCTCATTTATCAAGTGATGGGATATTTCAGACTTCTTCCTAATGCATTTGAACTATTTTCTATTTTGAAACTTTTTTTCCCCTTCAAAGGCAAGGTAGCTGTTAATGTCAAGAAACCAGAATGAACTCAACCAATACACTGATATCTTCCACAAAGGTAACTTTGCTCAGATAAATTTAAACCTGCATAAAGGAAGTTAAAATACAGTTAGTTATTTTCCAAATTAACCATTTCTAGAAATGCATACTAAAATATATCCCCAGATGAACACATAGATATATGTACAAGAAAATCCACTGCAGTAGAGTTGGTGGGAAACAAACAAAACGTCCCTTGATAGGGGACAGTTACATGTAGTGATGAGCTTTGTTAAAATATTTGTTAAAAATAACAGAGCCCTGTGTTTACCTGATAAACATTGTCACTTTTGATGTTTGACTACTTCTTCTGCGGTTATCATATCATTAAACCTACCATTTATGTGTTACAAATAAAATAAAATTATAGGTAACTATTAAAATAATGAAATATGTATTTTATGTACCAAAATGAAATAAATATAAAGATATACTATTCAATGACAATAGCAAAATATACAGAGATACACACGATGTGCTACCATGTGTTTAAAATAACACCTTCTTGTATTGTTTGCATTTTTGCCATAAGCACGTATTACCCTTAAAATAATTTTAAAGAAAATTTTAACAGTAAAATATAACAGGAGAGAACAAATGCCCAAGATTTCATTTTCAAACACGTATCCCAATCAACAGCATCAGTAGCAGCTGCTGTTTATTTTTATTTGATAAGAGAAAAGCAGCAGATAGAAATGAAAAATAAATGATATGAAACTACACACACAAAAAATCAAGTTCCAGAGGACTCTTAACTCCATTGCCCCGCTGTAAGCTCCAGAGTAGTTTCTCAGTGCTAAGGAACATGGAGACTTAATGGAAAGAGGAAAGGATTTGGCATCAAACCGAGCTGGGTTCCAATTCTAGCCATACAAACACAGACAAATAACTTTATTTTCTGAACCTCACAAAACACTTGTAACTTCCGCCACTTAGTGTCATCATGAAACTTCAATGCAATTGCCTGCGTACAAGTGAACAGAACCAATATAGACAAAGAAATTGTGCTCCCTTCTCATCTTCTTTGCAAACTCCTCTTTCACAGGCCTATAAGGGTAGGGACGTACATGTATTCATTTATTCAACAGTGACAAATGGATTCTGCTAAACACTGCAGCTACAACAGAAAGCAGAACAGACACAGAACCTGCCTTCCTGAAGCTTAGATTCTAGGAAGAAGATGGATGGTAGATTAAACCTCTGTCGTGATAAATTGTAGTAAGGGCTATAGCAGAGATAGGGCCACGCAGGGCACCGTAAAAACACCTATCAGGGGCATCTAGTCACAGGAGATGTCAAGGAAGGCACCTGGAGGAAGTCATGGTAAAGTCAGGCCTGATGTAAGAGTAGCAGCAGTTCACAAAGTGAGTCCTGAGGGAAGTATCCCAGGCTGCCCACTGGCTTGGCTGACCCTGGAAGGTAATACCTGGCAGGTGAACAGTGAGAGACCAGAGCTTATAAAGCAGCTCCCTGCTCCAATTAGCATGTCACATCCAGTCTTTCCCAATCCTCTGGCGAAAGTCGATATTGTTGGACACAGTAGAAATGTAATAACTGCAGCTTTGAGGGAAGAGGTCTGTCCAAGGTCACACAGCGACTGAGTGACACAACCAAGATTCAGATCGTCTCTACCATGTTTGAAAGATCAGTGCACTTTGTCTCATGCCACTGAAATTCTGACCCAGATCAGGTACATCTAGACTTTCAGCCACACCACCATGCCTAGGACAGTGTTTGGTGCATCACAGATGTTTGGTAATCATCCCTTGAATGAATGAGTGAATGAATGAATGAATCTCAAGTTTAAAGGACCACTTGGAGGCATCCTCTGTGTTTTGAATAATTTAAGTGAATCCATGCCACAGTCATTGGATTAAATTTAAGCATCTTAAAGATCTTACAGAACTTCAGAACTTTCCCAAGCAAGGGTGTTTTGAAACTGAACTGGATCTTTCCACAAAATACCAAGGGGATACTGTGGCATCCAGAACCAGTTGCACTCAGAGATCCACATGGGCTCTGAGATGTATGAGAAACAACATTGCATAACAGTCCAAATGAAAACTTAGGAAAATAGGCCAAAGAATCAAGAAGCATTAGGAATTTAACTTAGAACATGGCTCCTTAGTATGAAATCACTATGAATCATTCATTTGAAGCTGGCAAGAAATTTTAGACGTATTTCAAAAAACCATGCAATTTTTCTCCACAACATAAATTTGATCCTTGCACCAGCAAAACCAAACAATTTAATACATTGAAGACTCTGTCTGAGAAAGAAAAACAGAATTGGCATGACTTGTTTCCTTTTCTTTTTACCTGAAACCAAGGTGTGAGTTTCTTGAGAAAGCAAAGCTTCAGTGAAACATAACCCTGTGTGCTTTCTGAAGGACTTGAGTGTTTGGAATTGCACAGAGTATACTCTCTAGCTTTTACAAATGACATCTACATCTTAATTGCCCTATTTTAACTCTGAGTAATCCAAGCCTGGGAGGCAAATTAGGCCTGTAGAGTGGTCTATTAACTTTCTTCTCCCCCTAAGGGGAAATTTATTAAATTCCCTTTATGTGTTCCAAGAAAGCAAATCTTAGAACCTGCCAGTAAGCTCGTAAGAGCCTAATGATGATCATGGAGTGAGTTTCCACAGCTTTTATTGTTTCATTTATTCCAACCGTAAACTTAAACCTGGCTGTCTAGCTTGCCCAGGAGCACCGTCTGTCATTCACCTACCACCTACATTTTATCTACCTTTCTTCTACCTCGCCCTTCGTAGAAACACACATGAGCACTCTCTTTGCTTTCTCTTTCTTGACACAAAGACTTGCAAAACTTCTACTGATTTTTTAAATCTCCCTTCCTCTCAGAATCCCTTTCCTGACCCCAAATCTAGGTGCAGGTATTCCTCCGAAGTGTTCTTTACTGCAATTGCTTATTTGCCCATCTCTCTGCCAACCTGCAGACAAGATGACAGCAGGAACTATGTTTCTGTAACTGGTTACCCTATCCCTGATCCCTGGCAAAGCATCTGGTAAGTACCGGGCACCCAATACATTTGTGTTAAATGAATGAATGAATAAGTGTACTCATCTAGTCCTTGGGTGTTGAGAGATATAAGGAAATATACTAATTCAATCAATTCCTTGGCCAGCCTCTATCAAGAAAGAAGTCATAAATTTCCACAGCTAAAAAAGAAATTCATTCAGGAACCGCTATAAAGGACACATGGACATAACCAAGGGGGAGGGTGGGAGCAAGGGAGGGAGGTGGGATTGGCTGGGGTTGGGGGGAGTTGTGGGGGGAAAAGGCAGACTACTGTAACTGAACAACAATAAAGTAATTTTTAAAAATAAAAAATAAATTCATCTGTGGGAATATGAAAACTTTCCCTCTGAAAACCTCTAGAATGAATAGCTTTTGTCCCCAGAACAAATATATATATATATTGAAGCTAATTCTATCTAAAAACATGTTTTCCATAGTATTGAAAAATAATTCATGAGTAATATGATTAGAAATCGTGTTTAAGAGTTAGGCAGAAGAAAACATTATCTTTTTTCAGCAACCATGTATTTGCAGGATATACTCTTTTCACGGAACAATAGGAAGAGTGCAGAATTTTTTGTTCCTAGTTTACTGGCTCCTCAAAACACTATGCAGCTAGCAGAAGAATATTAGAAAGAACCAAGCAAAAATTCAGAACTTAAAATTGTCACAGAGTAACTATCTTTGGTATAAATAAACAAATCACAGAAGTTAGCTGCGACAAGTGTGCACTGAAAAATATAGGGAAAATACCATAAATTATGATTTAGCCTCCAGTACCAATTTTGAAAATCAAAACATTATTTTACACCTCTGCATTTCACAAGATTACACAGCAAGGAACACGTGAGGTCATTAATTCTTGAAAACTAAGTAAATCTGTGGTTTACCTCCCAAGGTCTTTCCCTGGTTTCTGTTATCATTGGCAGCAAAACCAGTGTTGGATTCACACAATCTGAAACTGCTTGTGTCAGGCTTTTCTTCAGGGTGAAAATAATATTCAACAACGTTCAGCATGTGCTCACCACATCTGCACCCATTTTGGGTCAATCAGAAAAAAACTAAAGAACTGCT
>VMDR010024130.1:0-15199 GCA_007922815.1 Macrotus californicus | reverse complement strand
CTCTTTGTGTGCATCAGAAATGGTAAAATTTAAATTTCTGAAAGAAAGGAACACTTCTAGGGCTGACTCATGGACTCATTCAAGTGGTCACATTGAATTATTATTGTCAAAATTAGTAGTTCTTATAGAAAATGTTATTCCCTAACATTATTCTAAGGCAAAATGTAAATTTACAGAAACATTCAACATTTCTTAGAAATTTTAGAGTATATTAGATAATTTAGAGCACTGTCCTACATAGTGTTTTATGTCCATATGGGTGATTATGATATATTGTACTAGTCCCATAAACCAGAAGGGAAAACTAAACTCCACGGAAATTAAATGACGTGATTATGATCATCCAGCTTGCTTGTGGCAAACCAATATTAGAACCCATATATCCATCTCTCTGTGCTTCTTCCAATGGGGCTATAGAAATAGAAACAATTTCAGAGACATTGAAGAGAAGCAAAAAAAAATTAATAGAACTTAGTATTAGACAAACTATAAATGTTTGCTGTAAAAATGACTAGGGTTTGGCAGCTGTTAAGCTAACTCAAAGCTAAGGACTAGAGAAGGATGAGAAATTTTAAGTTTAATTATTTAACAAGTGAATAAATACCTTAAAATGTTAAAAAATCAACATAATTTGGCAAAACATTTTAAAGTATTAAATCACAGCCGTGATTTATTGTGCCACTATGTGAAAAATTTGCCTTCATATATTTTTAGTATGAAAGGCTTTATTAGATAGATCATATTATCTTATTGCACAGAATGAGAAATTCAGATTTAGAGAAATATAGTATCCAAGGCACAGAAAATAGCCCAATTCTAATAACGAAACCCCATTATGGACATTAATTCAGATTTAATAGTGTTCAAAAATAATTAGAGGTATATATGTTTGCTTAATGGTTCTCTTAAGAATGTATAAAACAAAGATAATTGAACTGAAAGACAAAAACACATATGGTGAAACTTTAAAAATTCATGAGGTCCAAACCAAAATCACGAAGTAAATGAGTCTTCCCTTCATTTTTCTCTGCTTCCTCTCAGTCCTCTGCTCTGTCTCATCCATTTGCAGCATCTCATCCCTTTTGGTTTCTCCTTCCCTACCCAGGTTCCAGGTCACAATGAATTAAAAGTTCTTCCCTATGGTGCCTGCGAGCACCGAACATGCCCTGGTTGTCTAACCCAAGTGATGGAAGTTATGCCAGTGATGAAAAGAGTGTTAATTTCCTATCACATCTTGGTCCTACGAGGCCTTTTTCTTCCCTCTTGCAATAGCTGTGAGAAAGCTCAAAGCCATATGTTGACTGTCACTATCAAATGAACAAACCTGAAAAATATATTTTGCATTTTAAATATACCCTTGATTTTGCCTTATTTTTAGTACTTTTTTGTTTTTAGCTTATTGATTCATTTTATCTTAATGTACATATGTTGACAGGTGGAATTAAATTCTTTTTGGAGCAGGGCCAGTTGCATCTGTATGTATGTGTTTACATGTATAAATACATACATATATGTTCACATACATACTATTCACACATAGTATATGCACATATGTATATACTTATAAATTAATCATTACAAATATAAAAATCTATGCTCAGCCATTAAGAAAAACCATTTCCATGTGCAGATCTTTACTATGTAGTCCAAAAGTAGCTTCTCTTCCTCTCCCTATTTGAGGAAAATGCTTGCTGTTCTGGGGTCTTTTGTGTTTGCTGTGGCATGGAGTTGATTCGGGAAGCAGAAGCAGAACACTCTCCCTGCCAGTGTAGAGCTAGCCAGCTGGAGTTAAATGGCGTAACCATGCAATCAGTTGAAGTTAACAATGATCTCAGTGTCTTCTGTCTGTCACAGACCAGTTAGCTTCATATTTTGACCAAAATCAGGTCAAGTTGTTGATTTGCCAATACAAATTCTATAGACACTTTTTTGTTTTCTATGATTTTTTTCTTCCTTTCATTTTACTTTTGGTTTGAGCGCCATCTTCTTTGTAAATATAACTTCAATTACAACCATAAGGGAGTGAACCCTCAGTTTATGTTGATTAAAGAACATTAAAGCCCACATAAGTTATATTTTATGAGGGCATTTTATTTAAATGCATCCTATCAAGTACTTACATGACCAAAAGTTTAATCACACTTAATTCTTATGAGCAGGTTGAATGCTGGTTGGATAAGAGAGAAGAGAGCAATAGATTAAAATTCAGAAGCCCTGGATCCCATGCTAATAAATTCTCCTGGCTATGACCTTGGGCAAGAAAAATTATGCCTGCCCCAACCAACTCATAAAATTTTGGAAAAATGTGACAAAATTATTTGCAAAATCACTCTGAAAATGTAAAGAGCTAGTCAAATCGAATATATTGTCATTTCTTTCTGAAAAAAAATTGACTTTTGTCAATGACAGCATTTTAATTTACTTCTATCAGTTTTAAGCAATGCATGGATATGTTTAAAGTTTGAAATATATTTTATAAATAGTTTTAAAGTGTCAGAAGCCTTGTCAGATACCTTTCATACGACTTATGATAGACTGATTTGGGATTTTAAAAAATAATTTGTATGGTTTACTTTCAATCACTATAGTCCCACATTAGTGAGAAACCTAGGGCTTCAAGTTAAAGGCATTCTTCATATATTATGAAATATTTATAGAATTTCAGTCTTAAAAGAAGACATAACACAGATTCTAGAGATTTGTCAAAATCCAATCTCTCCCTTTATGTCTGAAAACAATAGCAAATCACAGGGCAAGGGAGGGAAAAATCCTGTTTCTTTTCATTTTCATATGTGCCTCTTCAGTGCATCCACACCCCTGGCAAGACTCTCAGCTACAGTGAGCTCCGTGGGGTCACAGGTGGCAAGCACAGGCTGCCCTCTAAGTGATGGTTCCTGTCTCACAGAGCATAGGCTGGGTGTGTCTTGGTTCTGCTGTGTATGGAAGCCGCCAGAACTCTTTAATGTGGAATATTTTATCTGGGTAATATTTGTAAACTTAAGAATTTTATAGCAGACCAGGAACCCTTCCCCCCACCTCTTACTGTAATAGATTCATTTAGACTTACTGCTGAGTTGAAATGTTTAAAATAATAGAACTACTTGGTTCTGATAGCTTGCTACCATCAAAAAATTAGGAGTATTAAATCTTTGCAGGATGACTATGAGTTAAGCCAGAGGAATATGATGGAAAATAGTGCCAGTAATCTTATCTGCATGAGTTAAGAAAGTATTCCAAAGTCATGCCAGTGTCAGGAGCGAAACGAAATCAGGACTTGGCAACGTCTAATTTGTTGTTCTCTCTTTAATTCATTTAGCCATCAAGAAAGCGTCTCCTGAATTGTCCTGTCATATATAATAGAAAATAAATCTATTTAGGGAAGACATAATGGGAGAAAGATTAGTCGGGGGCAATTCCTTTTAAAATGATAGAGCAGCAGAACTCACAGGATGCAAAATAGTATATGGCCCTTCAGAGAGCCATCATGTCAATCAATCTTGAGGTAAGGCATCACGTATAAGAGGTGTCTGTCATAAGGCAAAGAAGTGTGGCCGGAGTTGAACATGTCGTTGAAGGGTAAAGCTGACACATAGGTACTTGGCTGTTTTCAGGCTTGGTGGTCAACTCTGTTACTTCAGACCCACATGGGAAATGGGTTTAAGAAGAGAGGTAAACTTTGGAACATACCAGAAGTTGAGAAATGGACAGGTTGTTTTGGTTTCTTTAGTTTTATTATACATTTAGGCAGAATATGTGTTTTTGATCTCTGGTGAAAGCTTTTTGAAGGCTTCCTTCTGTGTTAACAGCATGCCCGTGAGTACATATGTGTAGCAGCCTGCATGTGTGCACACATGTACACACACTCACACACCTGTGGTAGCAGCACTGGAAGTAGGAAGCCCATCACCACCATCACAACGACCACGACTTCCACTGCCTTATTACTAAGTTCTGCAAAATCTCTAACAGATTTTTCTGGGAGGCTTCAATTTCAGAAGGACTTGGCTAGGAAGAAACAAAGCAAGGCTGTATTTTGCCAGGCCTGGGGAATTCCTAGAAAGGAGCAGTATAGTCCCACTTGTTACTGATGATCACAGACCCAGAACACTCAAAAGTCAGTTAATAACATGTCACTGGAATATTGCTCTCTACTGGGCTATATTCACGCCTGCAGAAATAGCAATGTCATTTCATCCTCAATTGGCCAGACCCTAATCTCTGTCTGCGAGCGGAGAATGACCAGACTGTACCCTTTTGTCACAGCAGTCCTGGAGAAAGAGAAATGAAAATATGCTGCTAATGACTTTGTGTATGTGCTTCTTCCTTGTCCCTGTCGTTCCCCGACAACATCAACATAGCTTTAGCCCGACGTGCCATTTAGACCGAAGTCTTGGATTGATCTGTGACGAATGCCCTGTCGGGTACACAGGACCACGCTGCGAGAGGTAAGCACGGGCTACACTGTCTTTCAAAATGATTTCTGCCTTGGGAGCTGTAAAGCCACAGGCATCATTGTCCCTTGCACTACACCAGGAAAGCCGCCATACTCGGCGAGACGAAGGAAAGTTTCTCAGCACGCTTGTCAAACAAATGCATTATATTTTTATAGTTTATTTATTCTCCAGGAATTGCTCCATAAATTTCTACTCACTCGAGAATGTTTGATTCATGTTTTAATCTTAAAGGTTAAGCATTAGCCTACAACCTTTCTAGAAAGTATTGCTCAAGTGGAAAGACATGCACTTTAAGATTTATCTTACTGTCTACATTGGCACCATTTATTTTTCATAATTAGCTTTTTGTCCTTAAAATGTGTCTTAAATGTGTAGTTCATAGTTCAGCAAGTGGTTCGTATTTTACCTTAACTATAATTTGAAAATAGAAATAAAATATAATTTATTATCCTTATTTACATCCTCTTCTGAGTACTTCTAAGGCAGTATTTTAATTCTGGTTGATTTTTAGTAGACTGTTTGGCCATGAAATCATAGATACTATTTTATGTAATTCCTGTGATCATTTTTTCTCCTAAAAACTTTTTGAAGAAAAGGCTCAAATGGATTTCAGTTTCAGTATGAAAATGGTACAAAATCCTCCCTTGATATCATTGGCAAACACAACACCTCTAATTTTGGCACTGAAAATAGTCCCCATTGCCGCCATCACGGGGGAGCAGTCTGGGGGACAGAGGATGTGACCTGCTCTCACCCATCCACACCAGGCTAGCACCACAGAGGGCCGTTTCTGCCAATCCTTTCCCGTCCTCTTGGCAACCATCACCCCTCTTTGACCAGGAGACATAAATGAAGCTGGAGCCGATCTCCCAGAGTGCATTTAGCCAGCAGCTAGCAGTCTGTGGGCAAAGTGCCAATGACAGTTACTAGCAGCAACAAGTACTACTTGTGAGTGTGGAAGCATCTGCAAATTCGTAATGGGAGAACAGAAATGAAGTAGGAAGGATTTATCCTCAATCGAGAAACGGGAGGTCTTTAATTGTATTTTTTTAAAAAGAGGACATGTGTACATTACTTACAATAATAGCAGAACATATCATTGCCAGGACAGATTTACATCAAATGCCTAATGCCCACCACTCCCACATGCCCTCCGGCTGATGACAGGAAGCTTTTTTTTTTTTTAATCAACTAGAAAATGACAGCTGCTCTGTCATATAAAGCCACTAAATCCACTTACATAGGTGAACATAGTCTCTGATGTATTTATATTGATTTGCTTCATCCTCTGTATTTTCTGTGCGGGGTAGACAATAGTTTCTGAACCATCTACAATTTAAAATCTTACATTTATTTAGCAACTTCTCTGTGCTGGGCGCAAGGCTAGACAGAGCACATGAACAGATGCACACCATACAATCCTTGCCCTCACACAGCTCACGTCTTTAACATGGGAGGGAATAGTTGAATGGATTCTGGAGATAACTGTAATCTGAATAATAAAAATCATCAAGGAGAGAAATACCTGACAAAGGGCATGATTTCCAGCCTACAATCTTTATTTACCTGGTTAAAGAAAGATGGAAACATTCATATGCAGCTTATTAAATAGCATATCTAATCCCCAAGTTTCTTAGTCAAAAATGGTCTTCAATGGTTATTATATAGAGGATGGGATTGTATATTTTTCTAGTAAAAATTAGGATTAGGATTTTCCAAGAATATTCAGGTTTATCATTTCTCTGTATTTATATAACCGAAAAAGTCCCTTTGTTGGGTCCAAAAACATTCATGAGAAACATTTTCTGCAATGTGTAGGCTTCAGTGGAAGGGAGAGGGAATAAGGGTTAAGGTAAGGAGGAAATACTAAAATCTCATCATCAAAACTATTCTGTAAGTGATTGCTGTAATCAGGTTATGCACATCATCTACATAAAATCAGCATTGGAAATCCGAAGCTGTGTTTCCCAAGCAGTAGATCTCCTTGGAAGAGATTTCTGTGGTCATGGAAGCTTGGGAAGTACCTATTAACATGTTAAAAGTCTGACATGTCGTAGAGTGAGGAGATCTGTTCAGTTTGTTGAACTCAATGTTTTTGAGTTTTATGTCACCATCCACTTTTTGCTTTTATGATATAGTAAGAATACATCTCAGAATACAACTCAGGTGAGCAGGAGTTATAACTTTACATTCTTTATCTCAATTTAATTTCTATTCTGATACTTAATTAGCCACAGGTAGAAGCTGTGAGAACTTTGGAACATAATTTGTCAAGTAATCATTAAAGTCACACAATGTTATATGTCAATTATATCTCAGTCTTTTTAAAAACTAAGTTTTCTTCCTTCTCCTCCCCACTTCCCAGGCTTAAACCCAAGCTCTAACAAGCACATTTAATACCAAAAGGCTTGAGTGCTTGAGTGTGTGTGTGCATGCACACTCACATGTGCACACATATGTGGCTGAGTGTGCATTTTGGGCAATGAACATGTAGTAGGGCAGACCAGCCCTGAGTAATTAATCCAACCTCTCCTTGTGCCATATGCTCTTGATTCCTTTCCCTTCAGGTCTAGGAACTCCATCCACTCTTTTCATTCCACTCGGGGGGCACAGGGCTCATTCTGCAGCTTTCCTTCCACCCTGGGACTCACCAACAATCTGTTCTCCTCACTACTCCTCGTCTGCCTTTCCACCTCCACCCCATTTTCTCTTTGGGGTTGAATTGTAGGAGGAGATGCCAAGTGCATAAAAATAGTGACTTGTAGAGCCTGAAGTCCCAAATATTCCTATGTTTCTTCTTTCTTACCTGTCGGGTCCCTTCACTCTGTGATGATGTCTTTGTACAAGATGGCCTTGCTGCTTGAATTAAGAGAATGAAGAAAAATCGTGAAAAAGAAGATAGAGCAGAACAAACATGACAAAATATTGAGTGCTATTCTGTTACCTGTAGAGCTCTAGTTAGAGTTTTGGGAAACTCTTTCTTGGAGGCTAAGTGCCCATACTTTGAGATAACACTGCTTTCCTCTGGGAAATGTTTTAAACCAAGTAAATAAGAAGAGAGTGAGTGAACAGGTATTTATCATGGCACTTTGCTAAGATTCTAGTCTTTTATCCTCTGGAAAAGAGGAGAAAAACAGAGAAACAAGGAGACAGTATCTAGATAGGCAAAAAGGGGTAAGTGTTGGAGCATCAAAAGAAATTAAAAAGAACAAGGAGAATAAAGTGAACTGAGTGTTCATGATACCTGCTCTACTAGGCTTTAAGCTACTTTCACAATAACTTTGTAGCCTCAGCAACAGATCACACATCATGGAGAAAGACATTAAGTTCACCCAGTGGGATCTATAGTAGCACACAAGAATTAATGGGACACGTGGACCCCTTAAACCCTATCCCTCCCTAGCTGGCCAACATTTAACAACTCCTCCTTAAGTGAGGAGAGAGGTGATAGTCCAGATTAATTTCACAATTGCTCCTGAGAATGCAGAAGGTATTTGAATCTAATTGCTTCATATTTGGAAAATTCACCAACAATTTTATCCACATGATTCATATTCATTGTCAAAGAATTCTTTTTTGTTTTTTAAATTTTAATTCTGAAACCCCAGTGAGATGTGCTGTACTTCAGAAATGCCTGACTCTGAATCAAGTCTAAATGTCTTCTGATCACTGTGCTGGTGAGGCTCTACTTGTGTTTCAGTCTCCTTGAGCCCTTGAATCCTGGGTACAGAGCATGGGGTTGCAGGGGAAAAAAAAAAAGAGACACCTATACTAACTTGATTGTACTATTAGCAAAATTGTGACTCCATGGGAGGTTTCAAAGGGCTACTCCTGTGCTTTCACAATTTCCGTACTATACAAAAGGACTCAGTCAAGGGATAGATCAGGGGGTCAAACCTAGTATGCCCTTTTTTTGCCAACACACCTGCTGTATTGTTCCTCAATGCCCAGCTGTGTCCGCTATCTCTTCATTGTTCTACATATGCCCAGAGAGGCCCTTTTTCTTTTCTACTTTGCAAAAACACACCATATAAGCAGTCTTTAGCTGATTTGGCCAAATGGAAGATAATAATACAGAATTATTGCACAGCCATTTACATTTATACTCCAGCCACCCCCTACTCCATGCCTTTGCCAATTCTGTTCCCTCTGCCTGGAATACTGCAACCTTTCCATTCCTCTGTCTGCTCAACTCTTAAAATTCAGCTCTATCATCCTGCAGGTGCCCTTAATTAATCCCCGTCTGAGTTGGTTGCCCTTTTCTGTGCTTCCATAATAGTATTTGCTTATCTCTAGCAGTTCAGTGACACATTTTTAAGCATGTCTTTCTTCTTGATGGACCGTAGTATAAAGTCTGCCCCTTATTTATATTAGTAGCATATAAAAATGTTCAGTAGATGTTTGAGGAAGGGCGGAAAGGAAAAAAGGCAAGAGCTTTACTAATGTGCTTAGGGAGACTGAAGCACTGTTTTCAGTCCATAGCTAACGGAAACACAGAGCACAGATTTTAGGCAAATGCTGTTGAAGAAATGATGGAATACCGTGAGCTAAAAGCCTCACCAGTGTTGCTTTCTTCTTATTGTTCTCTCTCTCCACTTCTGCCATCCTTTCTATTTCTACCTTTATCTCCATCTTCTCTCTATATATCTACCTTCTCTCTCGGTCTCTCTTCCTCTGTATTGTTTCTAAGTCATCAACAGAAACAACCATAACTGTGTGTGTTATCTTGAGTGTCATCTACATTTAAAAGGTCTTTTTCTAAAATACTGTAATTTGATTTTAAAAAGTTAGCAAATGTGGAGAAGAACAATGACTTAGTTATGTCAAGGTGTTCCTCTCTAGGAGGGAATACAATAAACTCTTTTTTTTAAATAAAAAAAACCCACATTCTACTTTGCACATGAAAATGAGAGGGCTTGAGATTTTAAATTAAAACGAATGTTGGTAGAGGAAATCCCGAGAAGTTGAAAAGGTCCAAAAGACTGCGATTTACACTAAATTTTATTAGCTGAGTCCAACTTGATCAAACTATAAAACACTATTATTACTAATAAAAGTTATTTGATTAGCACTATTGTATTCACTGACCCTAGAATAACTTCTTAATTTCTATTGAAACTTTTTTATAAATATGTAAGAATACTATTATATGTGTAGAAATACATACATGCATCATTAATAAAACCTGAATGCACTTTCAATAAAGTGGCATATGAATTATCTATCATGTATATTTAGTAAGTTTTCCTGTTTCCCACCACAAAAGAAAAGGCAGATGCTTCTAGATGCTTCTTCAGTTATTCTATTTAATTGTAGTTATTTTCTTGTGGACTGCAGTATTTTTTTATTGTGGGAGAGTTTTGGACTTACTAATTGGTATCTGTGTTAAGAAAAATCTGCAGGTCTTATTATATAATACCATCTCTGCCGAGGGCAGTCAGTCATTTTGAGGAAAGTGAGCTGAAAATAATGGGTTTTTGTTGGCTGTGATAATGATCATTGTATATTGTTATTCTAGTGGAGCAAAGTCACTTCTCAATGGTAAACAAAATGAGATGTGAATATATGTGGATGTGATTATAAGCTCTGAATATCAAGTGAGGCAAGAAGAATTGGGTTAAAATTGAAAAGGATCTTTCCATTATCTTTGTCAAAGCCACTCCTGAAGTGATTGTGGGGGACTTTTAAGCACTCAAATGTTAGTTCATATCTTACAGAAGATCATTAATATGTGGTTATATTTGTGGGTGGCGATGTTTTTCCACCCACAAGTATATTTATACAATGGCTTTTGCAATTCATAAAATATTTTGTGAATACAATTTAAAGTACAATCTCATTTAAAAATTATGATAAAAGTTTAAGTCTGCAAGACTATTACAGTGTCTATAAATGTTCTGGAAAACTTAGAATAATTAATGTATCTCACCAGATTAATGACTTAGTGCCATCACTGTGATGATATTAGAGTATCCTCATGTGATGTCCTGGATTTAAACCATTTCTCCTTCCAGTGGTAGAGAGCATTTCTCTCCACAATGACTCACACATCTGTGCGTACATGAGCATAAAGTAGTACACTATAGAAATTATATTCTTCCACATGGTTTTTGCTCCACTTCAATTTTGAGCCTTGCTGAAAAAAACTATTTATTTTGCTAAGATAGCACAGATAACAGAGCCAGCCTGACCATAAGATTTCAGATACTCTCTTTCGCTTCTCTTTTGCCAAGTGTGGCTTAGTAGGAAGCACGAGCAAACAATTGAAAGAGAAGACAGGGCAGAATATAAATAAGTGTTTCCAATAAAGATGTATTTGTTCATCTGTAACATGAAGTAGCATTCCAAAATATAACATGAAAAAAGGAAGTTTTGATACTATAATTTTGAAAACCCTGTCATGTCTCATAAATAGACTTCTGTTTTTTCAATAATATCTAAAATAGTGTTTAGTCCT
Source organism: Macrotus californicus (assembly GCA_007922815.1). Classification (NCBI taxonomy): domain Eukaryota; kingdom Metazoa; phylum Chordata; class Mammalia; order Chiroptera; family Phyllostomidae; genus Macrotus; species Macrotus californicus. The sequence goes on along the minus strand of VMDR010024130.1, from coordinate 4,288 downwards.
TTAAAAAACAAACCTAGAGTTTGCTAATATGACTTGTGGACATTGTTCAGCATTATCCTTTGGCATGTTATCATAATAGACAGGCATATGTGTGTCTCAGTAAAGATTCTTCGGTGCCTCTGTATGGATATGCAAATACATGCAAACCTGTTATTAATGCAGAGATACCCATAGCTTCCACACAAATAATCATGAGAGCCTTTTGAGTTATAATTTTTTGTTTAATAAATTTTGAACTCTCACCACTGAATTTCTTTGTGAGCCTGTTTTCTCATAACAAGCTCTTGCTGCAACACAAACAAAAAAAGGAAACATGAACCTTACATATTTGTACAGAAAGAAGCCAAATGGAGTACATACATACGACATGTTGTACTACAGAGGCTTTCCAGCGTGGACCCAGATTCCTCTCGCGTGCCAGGAGCAGATTTCTTATTATGCTTTGGTCTCGTCTTCAGTGCCAGTAACAAGATTTTTTTTCTTGCTGAAATCTAATTACTAGTGGGGCTGGCAGGATTTCATCTTGTATCTACACTGCAGTTGTGGAAAAACATTTTTTAATCACCTCGCATTTGAGAAAAGGAACACTTAAAAGGAAAACATATCCTGGGAGAACAGTAGTGTGAAAAATGTAGAAGCATTACCCCGATGCGTTTCATTAATTCCTCCCAAATACTCACTGATGAAATTTTTCGCCTTAGGTGTGCAGAAGGCTATTTTGGACAACCTTCTGTACACGGAGGATCATGTCAGCCATGCCAATGCAATGACAACCTTGACTTCTCCATCCCTGGCAGCTGTGACAGCTTGTCTGGCGCCTGTCTGATATGTAAGCCAGGTACAACAGGCCGGTACTGTGAGCTCTGTGCTGATGGATATTTTGGAGACGCAGTTGATGCAAAGAACTGTCAACGTAAGTCCTGAACTATTGATGCCCCTGACAGAATTGATGCATTGTGCATCAAAGTGGCTGATGAGTTCTTGAGTGGGATTGGAGAGTAGTAAATTATGTGTGATACATGTATGATAGATGCACAGCCGATACACAGAGTCTGCATATCCTAAAATACTTTTTACGAACTGATAAAGTAAATCACTTGAAAGTTGATGTATTGTTGAAATACCATTGTTTTTCAAATGATACACATATTTCTGTTTGCATGTAGACCAAAGATTTTAAAATAAACTTATGTCCATAGCAAAAAAAGAAGACTTTGGAAAATAGGTAAGACCTAGTTATTCTTTATTGTCTATTACAAGTTTAATCATAATTGCATCTGCCCATATTATTTTATTAGTATCTATCAGTAGTTGTGAATCTGTATTCTTTTCATATGTGAAATGCATTTTTACATCTCATCATAGGTGTAAAATTCTTCCAGTATTTTTACACACTGGTATTTGTAATTGTTAAGTGATTAACCTTCACCTTAGGAGTACACATAGAATGTTATCTGTTATCCTTCCACAGAGTTAACTATTACAGGGTTTCATTCCTATGAGTCAGTACATTCCTCCCTCATCTTTCCCTCCTTAGCTCTATTATGCAGTGTTTTAAAGAATTTACAAAAGCTTTATAGCTTTATAGTAGTGCTAATGTACTATGCAAGGGGGACCTTGTTGTGGAGAGTGAAACGGAGTGTTAGTCCATGTTAGCCCTCAAGTGCTTTACGCTGCCGTTGTCAGCTTCATCTGTTATCATAATCTTTAAGCAGAATAAGTGTCAGCCCACCATGTTCTTCTGCCAGCTGCATTGGGTAAGAAAGGACTTTTCCAATCATTTCACTAGGTCCCAGGAATTGCAAAAATATAGAAACCACTGGAAATCTCGTCTCTGTTATTGTCTCTGCTGTAAGTTCCAAAGACGGGGTAGGATGCCCATGTCAATGAGAAAGGTGTCTTTCTCCTCATAGATTTGTAAGATGAGTGCCAGCTTTTTGTCATCTGAAGATGACAGTTTGTTGAACAAATCACTCTGAACAATTGACATTTATTAGTATCGTCTGTAAATCGATGATGTTTTAAGGCAGATTTTCAATAGGCTCAGTTTTAAACAATGCAGGCTTGCGGCATCTGTGTAAAATTGTAAGGAGCTTAAGAAATTGTCCCATTCAAACACGTCATCGAGGATCTGCACTCTAGTATGTGAGCTGGGGCAAGCCATTTGACCTCGTTGAGGCTCGGTTATATCATTTACATAAAGGGTCGTAGTTTTCGGTAAGATCTAAAGATCTCTCCTGCAGTCAGTATCCAGTGAACTGCCCGGCGCCTGGGGTGCTCACACAGGGTAGCTCCTTCCATAGCAGAGTTTGTGGTGCTCATGAGTGTCTGTGTTTTGCTAGTGTTAGGACTGTGTTAGTCATTTATTGAACCTGTTTTTCTATTTTCCAATAAGTTCCTCCAAAAATTTGAGTAGATTCACTTTTTTTCTTTTTTCTTATGCTTTGTAATAAATGACTCTGTTTAAAAGGACAACAGGTAACTAATAAAGACTTTATTGGCAGAAGCAAAACCGACAGTGGTCACTAAATCATTAGTGTACAGGACTGGTCTGAAGGCAGAAGGTCTCAGAGGTCTGCATATCAAAGCCAGAACGGTCTCTGTGGGACACTTCACCTAAAATGCCTCACGTTACCTTTCTGAAATTTCTTTAGATTCTCCCTGAGGGAAATTTGTTTTATGCCAAGAGTTATAAGTCACCTTATACTCAGGATCTCTAATTATGATATTTTTGTTGCAGCTTTCCTGAAATACTTTAGATAAATGCCACATAGCCTAAATGTACCTCTACTATTTCATTAGGCCTTTATAATTGTCCTAGGACAGATGTCAGGTATTTATACCTTCTGGGCAGAAATGGAAATAAAATCCTAAAGTGGCTCGCCTAAGGGTCAGAACATTAGTGAATGTAAGCAGACCTTAGGTGTGAAACTATTTTCAGCACCAATTACACTGTCAGGAGTTAGCAAAGCAAGAAAAGCCCTTAATATTTCTGTGGAAATAAAGACAAAAATACAGGTTGGCAGGTGTTTACGAGAGGTTAGTAACTGCAGATCCCTCCCTTAAACAAGACTCTGCACATAATCACCGGTTGGCTGACATCTCAGCAATAGCTAAGATGGCCTCCACAGCCGCATGGTCCTTGGTTAAGCAGAAAGTCTGGGTAAATCAGGGATCTGCGGCATGAAGCCTTAAGAACACATAGAAGAATATCGTATGAAAATATTTTTGAATCATCACCAATTTTTATACCACTTGCCATGAGCAATAGACATAATGATGGTTTTTAATGCTCCTCAGTATGTCATTAAGATGAAAAATATAAGAAACTTGTTTATTATCTATTTTGATAATTTTTACAGATATAGTAGCTCTGCTATGCATAGGTGGGAACCCTCAAGAGAAGAAAATTCATGATAAAGCATTATTTTAGTTTTTCCTAGATTTGTCCATGAAAAGTACACTAATGCAAAGAAATATATTTTGCTTTTCAAAATTATGTATACTATTTAAGTGCCATACATTTCTTTAAAAATGCCACTTAACATTTTTGTATTGCTTCTGTTATTTTCAAGTTGTCAATAACTATTAATTAAGAAAAGAATTAATGGCACACATTTCATTTAAAAATGCCACTTAAAAATCTGTATTGCTTTCATTATTTTTAGGATGACAATTTTTCATAAACTTAATCTTATATTCCCCACTCTAAAGAAAAGTGGCTTTCTAAATTCTGAATTATTGAGATTTAAAAACATTTATGTATAATATACATTAGAAACTGTCACAAAGAAATTCAAAGTATATACAGTGATTCTTGTGTTCAAATGAAATAGACAGTTAGAGAAAACACTCTCTTAGGCTTTCTCTCACACACCCAGTGCTGACTCTCCCTGGGCTACGGCCTGCGGAAAACGACCAGCTGCAGCCGGGCCAGGTCCTCTGCACTCACTCGCCCACTGCTGCAGGGTTGGCAGGCACTGGCAGCCAAACTACTGGACGAAAAAGCAATTGGTTTTTAGGAAAGCAATAAAACTAAGTAGAATCTGGAACCAGAAGAACAGAATAACAGCATCAGCTGATGTAATGGCTATTTATAATGTATTTATGTTATGCTTAGATCAAAGTATCCAGGAACCTGAAATGTTATAAAACATTTACCAAAACCATGTACGAATCATCTAAATCCCCATATCATCTCCCCCTTATATTTCTTATTCTGGTATCAATGCAATTATATGTACCAATGAAAATATAGACTACCGAGTGAGCCATTAACTACTATGAC
>VMDR010024129.1:0-15196 GCA_007922815.1 Macrotus californicus | reverse complement strand
AAACAAAAAAACAAACAGGAAATACATATAAGGGAGAAAAATTTTAAAGCAAAAACTGAAACAACAAAAATTAAAGATTGATTCTATGATAATTCTGGCAGTCCTGATTCAGGTTATAATTAATATTCTCAACAGAGGACAAAAAAGAAATATGCAAAAGAAATAAAACAATATTTTAAAAGTCAATAATATGAGGAAGTATTGTTAAATGTAAAAATATTAACTCACAAAGAGAAGTAGATAATGACAATAATATGAAAAGTAAGCTAAATATTATAAAATAAAATAATGGTAAATGATAAGTACTTAAAAATAAATAGGTGACAGGTGGTTGAAAGAAAAACAATGAATGAAGGGGTTGGGCAACATCCAAATTCTAACAGCTTCCTAGTAGGAAAATAACAAGACAAAGAAAGTAGTATTTTAATTTTCCTTTTTAACAAAAGCTGTGGGTATGGACTCTAGGGATAGGGGAGCTAGGACAGAGTTCAGTCTCTTACAGTAAGGAAGGGGTAAGGAAAAACAGTAAAGATCATGGCATGTCGCCCCAAACTGCATGAGAATTAGAGTTGCAAGTTTAGGAATTCTAGCAGCTGGATTTCCAAACCCTGGCAGCCGAAAAGGATTTGAGGTATATATCTGTTCTCCCAGATATATGTGCTGTTAGGTGTTACTAAATTACTTATTTTGTGGTGTGAAATGCAGCCCACTTTTCTTCACCTTGAACACACACATGTAGACCCATAAGTCACTAATAATTTGGATACTGGGTTTGTTTAGAGATACTTACTTGCTGAGCCCTCAGTATGCATTTAATCTTCACTTCAGCCCAAATAAGGTAGGGATTATTAATTCCCTATTTTATAGATGAGGAAACTGAATCATAGAGAGGATAAATGATGTGTCCAGGATTGTAGAATTGGAGAGTGGCAGAACCATCATGAAAACCCGTAAAGTTTTTGCCAAACTGGACTCCACTGTGTCAAAATAGTCTGTGATTTGTGAGGTTCAAAATCAGAAACTTCCCATGGTAAACCAGCTAATAGTTAAAAATTTGAAGACGTTTCTACTCTATCCTCTCAGACCTCAAACAAACAGGAGTCCTATTCTTGTTTTAAACCAAAGATCAGATGATAAAGAAGAAAATATTTGTAATAAGACTTTGGTCAAACAATTTAGAGGGTTCGGTTTTTGTGTTTTCTTTTCCTGTTGGGTTCCCTTTATCCTGGGAAAGGAAATGGACCACCTTTCTGGAATCCTGTGGCATGGCATGGCTTGGCAGAGCAGAGACAAATCTCAACAGTTGGGAGTGTTTGCTTCTTTGAAAGCATGACAAAACGGAAGACTAGTTTGCTTCTTCAGTTAGCATCTTCCAAAGCTTTTAGAGAGAGTTTAGCCAATTAGTCTGGATTGTAAAACCCTCAATGATTTGGTGGCTCATTTAATTTCAAATCAATGCCTTGCTATGTTTGGAAATCACTTCCCCAAGCTTATCCGACTCATTGGCTGAAGAGATAGATGTCTCTCTCTACAGGGAAGTGAGTTTGCTTTCCACCCTGATGGCTGGTTCCTTGACTTGCTCACTGGATATTAAGTAACTGCTGTCTCTTCAGATTCCTAGGTCTTGCTCACTTATTTCATGTTTATGTTTAATGAGGTATGTAAAGGCAAAGCAAAGAGAAATAAATTGCATAGGAAAATGCAGCAAAAGATGAAGCATAGGAAGATCTTTCTAAATTCCAGATTATCATACTACCTATTAAGCACAAATCAATACCCCAAACCTGCCACTGCTCATGAATCAGGATTTTGATTCTAATTCTTGACCTTCCTTGGCCACACATGGTTTTTCATGATCTACTGCCATCCTCTTCATTTGTACCTCTTGATGATCACACTTCTCTCTGTAAATGTTTCCTATGAGATAGGTGTCTTTTCCTCTCTGCATTTCCCCACCTACCCCATCTCTCTGCCTTCACCCTACCATTCTGACATGATCCTCCATGCATCCTACCCTGGGCCCACATATAACTGTGTTTCAGGGCCACTAAAGTCCCCAAAATGAAACTAGCAGGTCTCTTTAGCAAGTGTGTTAGTGGAGAAATAAGCAATTTTAAATTGTTAATTTGAAAACTGGTGCCACAGCCTTCCTACTCTGTGGCTCCCTAACATGGAGACCAGTATCCATCAGCCAGGAAGATGCAGCTGTGTTTTCCAGGTGCAGCCTTTCTTGTTGGAGCCCATGATGCACACTGAATACAAACATCTGTATAGAAAATTTGTTTTGATGTCAGAATGCCATCCAAAAGACCCTAACATGTCTCAATACCTAAACTGCCATGAACTATGCTTGTTTACAGGAACTGAAAAGCATTGCCAGTGCCAAACACCAAAGTGCCAAGCACAGAGACCAAGATGCCAATGGGGTATCATGTGCAAAAGAACAATGTGCAAAAGGGCTGAGTGCAACAGAAAAATAACCGCACATGCCAAAATGAATTTAATTACTCGACACCACAGCCTACAAATTCAGAAAGTTCCTTCCCAGGTGGGGAGAAAGAACTCTTAAAGCATAAACTCACCCTTCTCTATTCCTTGACCAAAGAAAAAAGTCTGTGCCCTGCTTTACCAAACTAAGTCTACTTTTCTTGGTGCGAGCTATGCTGCATAGAAAGACCTGGGTTTGGGTCCCTAACCCGGAAGCGTCAGTAATGGGAATAAATTTCTCTTTAATAGGGAGTTCAATTAAGCTTTCAGAAACAACATTAAATCACACTCTTGAGTGTCCTGTGATTTTTTTCCTTTTACATTCATGACCTTATTCTTTTTTCTTTAAATATATTTTATTGATTATGCTATCACAGTTGTCCCATTTCCCCCCTTTATTCCTCTCCACCCTGCACACCCCCTCCCACCCACATTCCCCTCCTCCTTTAATTCATGCCCATGAGTCATATATATAAATTCTTTGGCTTCTACATTTCCTACCACATTAATCTTAACCTCCCCCTGTCTATCTTCTACCTACCATTTATGCTACTTACTCTCTGTACCTTTTCCTCCTCTCTCCCACCCACTCCCCCACTGATAACCCTCCATGTGATCTCCATTTCTGTGATTCTGTTCCTGTTCTAGTTGTTTGCTTAGTTTGTTTTTGTTTTAGGTTTGTTTATTAATAACTGTGAGTTTGTTGTCATTTTACTGTTCCTATTTTTGATCTTCTATTTCTTAGAAAGTCCCTTTAACATTTCATATAATAAGAGCTTGGTGATGATGAACTCCTTTAACTTGACCATATCTGGGAAGCACTTTATCTGCCCTTCCATTCTAAATGATAGCTTTGTTGGATAGAATAATCTTGGATGTAGGTCCTTGCCTTCATGACTTCAAATACGTCTTATCAGCCCCTTTTTGCCTGCAAGGTTTCATTTGAGAAATCAGCTGACAGTCTTCTGGGAACTCCTTTGTAGGTAACTCCTCTTCTCTTGATGGTTTTAAGATTCTCTCCTTATCTTTAACCTTGGCTAATGTAATATGATGTGCCTTGGGTGCATTCCTTCTTGGGTCCAACTTCTTTGGGACTCTCTGAGCTTCCTGAACTTCCTGGAATTCTATTTCCTTTGCCAGATTTGGGAAGTTCTCCTTCATTATTTGTGCAAATATGTTTTCAATCTCTTGCTCTTCCTCTCCTCCTTCTGGCATCCCTATGATTCAGATGCTGGAACGTTTCAAGATGTCCTGGAGGTTCCTAAGCCTCTCCTCATTTTTTTGAATTCTTGTTTCTTCATTCACCTGTGGTTGAATTTTTCTTTCTTACTTCTGGTCCACATCGTTGATTTGAGTCCAAGTTTCCTTCCAGTCACTGTTGGCTCCCTGTACATTTTCCTTTATTTGACTTAGCATAGCCTTCAGTTTTTCCTCAAATTTGTGACCATATTCAAACAATTCGGTGAGCATCCTAATTACCAGTGTTTTGAACTGTGCATCTGATAGGTTGGCTATCTCTTCATTGCTTAGTTATATTTTTTCTGGAGCTTTGATCCTGTTCTTTCATTTGGGCCATACTTTTTTGTCTTAGTGTGCCTTTTATGTAGTAAGGGGTGGAGCCTTAGGTGTTCACCCACATCACTGTGTCATAATGCTGTATGTGGGGGAGGGGTCAGAGAAGGAACAATGCCACTTGCTCCACTCTCTGCCTGCTTTCAGTCACTTCCCTGCTATCCACAATCAAACTGGGCCCTTCTGGTCCTGATTCCTGGGTGGGTGGGCTTGTGTACATCCTAGGACCCTGTAGGCCTTTCCTGTGAGGCTGGGAATTTCTCCCGCTGCCGTCTCAACCCCCACACGTGTTTTCAATCAGATGTTTGAGGCTTTATTTCCCTGCACTGGAACTCTGGGTTTCTCAATCTGTTTTGCTCCCCAGTTGTTCCCCCCAGTTTAGCTGCACACAAATGTGGGACCACCCAGTCTACAATCTGCCACCTCACTGGGTCCACCAGCTGCCCCCTTGCCCACCAGCCGCAGCCTTGCCAAGAGTCCTCTCTGCCCCAGCTGCCTGTGCCCACCCCTACTACCAGTCTGAATGAATGTTTCTTCTTTAAGTCCCTAATTGTTGGACTTCCATACAGTTTGATTTTCTGTTAGTTCTGGTTGTTTTTTGTTTTTAAATTTGTTGTTTTCCTTCTTTTGGTTGTGCAAGGAGGAACAGTGTGTCTACCTATGCCTCCAGCTTGGCCAGAAGTCCCATGACCTTGTTCTGTTAAGAGGAATAGCTGACCTTCTATTTGACAGGCCAGTGGAACATATCCTTTTTAACTATTAGACTTTCTCACCTGGATTCCACTGGCACTGACCACATCCATCATCCTACCACCAGTGGCAGGGCTACTATTCAAGTTCCAGAACCCAACTGAGTGATAGTAGATCTGTGGTTAATGCAGTGAGGTTCAACATATAGCCAACTCACTGAGATTTTTAAAATAATAAATCATGAGATCTTACATTTAAAAAACTTAAAAAATATAATAAATACCTATGCATAGTACACCCAAGAAGTAGAAAATTAGTTGAGGCCCCTATATATGCCTCATCAAGTGCATCATTTGGAGGTCCTCCACTAAAATGTGCCCAAGACATTGATCTGCTGTTATCTCACCCATACATTTCTTTGTGCTGTTACTACCCATCTAAGCATTCCTAAAGAACATGTAGCACTTATTTGCATGCTTTTCAAATTTATGTAAATTGTGTTATACTGAAAATATTCTTCTGCAATGTTTTGTAGGGTTTTTTTTCTCAACACCCTATTTGTAAGATTTGTTTACTTATTTATGTTGATTTTCCAGCTCTGTTCACTTATTTTCAGTACTATATCTGAATATATTTCTATATATTTTATTATGTGAATATATTGCAATTTACTTACTATTTTACTATAAATATTTTTATATACAGCTCCTATGACACAATTTTAAGATGGTCTACAGAATATATATGCTGATACAAAAGTGCTGGGTAGTAGGGTTTCTAAATATTCACCTTTATTATTTACAAATAGTTTCTAAAGTGGTTGTACCAGTTCATCTTCCCATCAATAGTGTAATACATGCCTCTACATCTCTACAGCCTCATCATTACTTGGAATTTTCATACTTTTAATATTTTCCCCATTTGCTGGTGTAGAATAATATTGTATGTGGTTCAAATTTTAACTTCTCTAATTACCAGTGAGATTGAGCATCTGTTGTATGTTTCTGAGTCACTTCAATTTATTTTTCTGCAAATACCTGAGAATAGTAGTTTCTGTGTCTCTCTCTGCCTTCAAGTTCTTCTGTCCATTTGCATTTGCACAGGAGCCTAAATCCGATACATACCCAGAAATTTGCTTCATTTTGTCTCTCTCATAGGGCAGTAGAGTCTTTGTTCAAGCAGCTGAAGTTTCTCATATAATTATTAGCACAGATATTGAAAGGATGAGAAGGTTTGGGATACCAGGGTCCCTGGTGTGTGAAGGACTGAATAGTGCTATTTTTATTAGAGCAAAAAAGTGGCAAAGGGCCATGAAACATGAAATAATTAATGACTTTATGTTTCAGTACACAATTCTTTCTATGATAATCTAATAGGGTTGTCTTAATCAGATGATTTCATAAAACATGTAACACTGTACTTGAAACTAAGAAGAGGAGAAGTGAAATGTTTTAATCAGTAAAAAAAGTTGTTTTCTTCTTGTTTTAGTGTTCCTGCAATGTAACTGTATCTGCAGGATAAGTAACTTGTTTAGGATAAGTGCACAAGTCACCAGAAAAAAACAAGACAAAACAAAACATAATTCTTTTGGTCATTTTTCTCACTCCCTTTATTTACACATTAGCTTTGGGTTAATATTTGGGAGAGAAGTCGGAAGTATGTAGCCAGAAAATCTATGTCAATAAACAAGGAGGAAAGTAAAGACATCTGGTAAGTTCAGGTAGAGATGCTGAGAGCATACAAGAGATGCTGCACTGGCCTAGCTCTAGGCTCAGTGGGCAGAAAACCCCTGAGCACATCAAAGTAATGGTGGAAAGCATCACTTAGATCCTTATTTGTGTTTTTTTAACAGATGTAAAGGAGAATATGGAATTACTTTTGTAATTACTTTGATTATTTATGACTGCAGAAAAGGGCAGGTCATTTTTTTTTGCAATTATATTAATTTTTTATTGTTATTCAAGTACAGTTGTCTCCATTTTCCCACCCCCACTCTCCCCCTGCCACACTCACCCCCACCTCCCACCCTCAATTCTACCCACTTTGGCTTGGCCCATGGGTCCTTTATACATATTCCTTGATGATCCTTCCCCTTCTTCCCTCATTATTCCCCTCCTTCCTCCCCTCTGGTTACTGTCAGTTTGTTCTTTATTTCCATGTCTCTGGTTCTATTTTGCTTGTTTGTTTTGTTGATTACGTTCCACTGATAGGTGAGATTATATGGTATTTGTCACTCACCACCTAGCTTATTTCACTTAGTTTAATGCTCTCCAGTTCCATCCGTCCTATCATGAAGAGTAGGAGCACCTTCTTTTTTCTGCTGCATAGTAAGAACCTGACATTCATTAGGATTACATACTATCCTGAAGTCATACCACCCAGGACCTCTTAAAAATTCTACCTTCTGAGTTGGAAGATGGCAAAGAGATAGGTGGGAGTGGAGTCCACTTCCCCCTGTGCACGGGTGAAACATCTAGCCAATCTTCTGAGAACATAGCGAACAGCCAACAGTATCCAAGCATATATGAAGATTGGAGACCCAAAATTGTATAGGCCATCTCAAAATCACATGGTAAGCAGCGTGTTTCAGGACAAGATCCCTGGGACTAGTACAGGGACCAGGGAGGCTGCAGCCCCAGGCCTGGTGACAGTCAGGTCTGCTATAGGATTCTTGGGAAAGAGCCAGGTCAACAGCTCCCTCCCCTGCCAAACAAGGTTTGAGCAGCACCGGGAAAGACCTGGATGCTTGAAGTCACAGGGGGCAAATAAGGATCAAGTGGCAAAAACACAGGGGCTGTGTGCACCCACTGAGACTATGGACACTGGCTGGGGAGAGCTGGGCATGAGGGAACCAGACCCAGTTAGTCCCCTGTCTGATTGCAGAGTGGGCTGTGTGGGAGGCCAGGCACTTGTTTGGAGTGACAGCCTTGAGCAGAAGGAGTTTTTCAAAAAGAAAAAGAGAAGAGGCACTCAGCGGCTGTTTGGGGAATTCTCCTGCAGCAGCTGCCCCAGCCTACTGCGCCCCTACCCCCACCCAGCCACGGGGCACTCCCACGGTGGCGAGGAAGACCGGACACTCACACCCAAAGCCCCGGGAAGGTGGGCACCTGAACCTGCGGGACTGGAGACTGCCCATTCCATCCCAATAGCAGAGGCCAGGTGCGCACAGCCACAGCCCCAGAGACCGTGCACACCTGAACCCGCGGACCAGAGGCCACCCATCCAATCCCCTCACAGTAGCAGAGGCTGAGCATGCATGAATGGAGCCCAGGGAGGGAGTGCGCCTGCCCCACTGCCCAGAGGCACCTCACACCCACCCCAGCACTCCAGGGGAAGCATCAGAGAAGGTGCACACCTACACCCGCAGCACCAGTGGCACCCAACTGGCTCTCTAAGAGGAAGGCATAGACACTCCTGCAAAGGAGAACTGCAGGGCTCAGGGAGTCAGCAATCCCCAGAAAGACTTAACTCAGTGCAGGGGCTGAACTAGCCTGAAGGGACTCTGAGAGTCCCTAGCATCTACAACAGCAAAGAGCAAGGTGGTGGTGTGTGATTTCCCTCTAATTGAAACACCTCAAGGACAGTGTAACTGGTGGACTGAAGGCATAGGATGAGCTCAGAAGGGCACTGGGGGCCTGGCAGCGAACCGAGGAACTGAGCATGAGGCTGGGCAACGGCGAAGTCTGCAGCTCAGGAAGGGAGAAAAGCAAGACCAATTCCAAGTGTGCTCCAGCCAGGAAGACCAGCTGAACTGGCCTGGCCCGTTTGAAATAAGCAGGAGGCTTTTTTTTGTTTGTTCTAATTTTTTATTTTTAAAGTAATTTTTTTCTTTTAACTCCTTCTTTCTTTCTTTCCTTCTTTCTTCCTTTCTTTCCTCTTTTATTCCTTCTTCCTTCCTTCCTTCTTTTCTTTTTTTAAATTCCCACAAGTGAGGAAATAAAACCTGAGGAAAGAAGAACAAAGCAGGAGGGATCACAATACCTGATATCAAACTGTATTACAAGGCCACTGTAATCAAAACAGCCTGGTACTGGCATAAGAACAGACACATAGAACAATGGAACAGAACAGAGAGCCCAGCAATAACCCAAGTCTCTATAGTCAATTAATATTCAAGAAAGGGAGTGAAGCATAAAATGGAGCAAAAATAGCCTCTTCAACAAATGGTGTTGGGAGATCTGGACAGCTACTTGCAAAAAAATGAAACTCAATCACCAACTTACACCAAACATACAAATAAATTCAAGGTGGATAAAACACTTAAATAAAAGTTGTAACACCATAAAAGTCCTGGAGGAAAACGTTGACAGGAAAATCTCAGATATTCCATGCAGCAACATCTTCACTGATGTGTCCCTTAAAGTAAGGGACATAAAGGAAAGAATAAACAAATGGGACCACATCGTATTAAAAAGCTTTTGCATGGCTAAAGAAAACAGCATTAAAATGAACAGAGAAACAACTATTGGAGAAAACATATTTGCCAATGATACCTCAGACAAGGGTTTGATCTCCAAAATATGTAAAGAACTCATAGGACTCCACTCCAGGAAGACAAAAAATCCAATTCAAAAATGGGCAAAAGACTTGAACAGACACTTCTCCAAGGAAAATATACAGAGGGCCCAGGAACATATGAAAAGATGCTCATCATCACTAGCCATCAGAGAGATGCAAATTTAAACCACAATGAGATACCACTTTACACCAGTGAGAATGACCACCATAAACAAATCAACAAACAAGTGTTGGAGAGGTTGTGGAGAAAAGGAAACCCTAGAACACTGTTTATAGGAATGCAGACTAGTGCAGTCACTGGAAAACAGTATGGAATTTCCTTAGAAAACTAAAAATGGAATTGCCTTTTGACCCAGCAATCTGCTGCTGGGATTATACCCTAAGAGCCCTGAAATACCAATCCAAAAGAACCTATGCACCTCAATGTTCATAGCAGCACAATTTACAATAGCCAAGTGGTGGAAGCAACCTAAGTGCCCATCAGTCAATGAGTGGATCAAAAAACTGTGGTACATTCACACAATGGAATTCTACACAGCAGAGAGAAAGAAGGAGAACCCACCCTTTGCAACAGCATGGATGGAACTAGAGAGCATTCTGCTAAGTGAAATAAGCCAGGCGGTGAGGGAGAAATACCACATGATCTCACCTTTAACTGGAACATAATCAACAAAAGAAAAAAGCAAACAAAATATAACCTGAGACATTGAAATTAAGAACAATCTAACAATAGCTAGAGGGTAGGGGGGAGGGCAACAAGGGGGGAAGGGTTTTCAGGAACCACTATAAAGGACACATGGACATAACCAAGGGAAAGGGTGGGAACAAGGGAGGGAGGTGGGATTGGCCAGGGTGTGGGGCAGTCATGGGGGGAAAATGCAGACAACTGTAATTAAACAACAATAAAGTAATAAAATCTTAAAAAAAATTCTACCTTCTTATCCTGAAAACCTAGGGAGTAAATTGAGAGTTCTCCTCGAAATGTAATTGTAGTCTGTTCAAGTTGAATTTGTGTACTCTCAAATTTGAGACATAGTCTGGTATTATGGAATGAACACTGGGTTAATTTATAATAAAAAGAAATCCTCCAGGGTGTGATCTTTCTTAGATATTAGCATATGGGTTGGGTTTAACCTCTTTGATGATGTCTTTTCCTATGTAACATGACATGAAATACTCCCTGCCAACCTGATTGGGTTGTTGTGCAGATCAATTGAAAATATTTATGCAATTCTGAAAACTATACAGCAATATCAGTGTTTGGCTAGGTTAGTTTTACATCATTAACTATGTTGGAGAAGTGACTGACTGTGCCCTGTGACTTGTGAGATTTGCTGCCCTAAAGGGGAAACGTATGTACTGGCAGTGTGCAGCTTCTCTCTTCTCTATCAGACACTGCACAAAAACGAGACAACAGGAAGAATTGAAAAAGGAAACTACCTAAGTTTACTACAATTTTGTGCCCTGGATTTGGAAGTTTATTACAGGAGACTATATGTACACATTTCTGAGGAGACTTGGTAAAAGTTTTGCCCTCCCATTTAGACACTTATTGTACTCAGAGAACTGCTGTAAAGTATCAGGGGTGATAGAGGGACCTGTGTGAAGCACAGACTCAAATGTCTCTCTGGTGGCAAATGTCTTCCAGAAGATGAGAGATATACAAGCTTGGGAAGACCAACTGTTCTGTCAGGGAGAAATATGACAAGTGTGAGATTGCTATTTATTTTAAAAGAAAACCTGCCTTTTTGAAGATGTTTCATGTTCTTAGGGTACAGACTAGATAAGCTTACAGACTATATTGGCATTAATAAACCTTGAATGACAAATTAAGCATTTCTTTTGAGTGATAATTTGGGCCAGTTCATGTGTTTGCACACAGATAAGTAGAAAGCCTATAGAGGGACTCAGGATATGGGGAAAGAGAAACTCAAGTTGAGCAAAAGAAAGACCAAGAAGTGGCCAGGGCTCCCTAACACCTGAGGACAGAGACAACCGGCAAACCACAACTCTCCAAACAATGATGGGTTTAAATGTCTAAATGTGCTTTGGAGGGATTCCCTTTAGACTCCTGGTTACTAACCATTCTGTGTTTTGAAATCCTTTGAGAATTTGCTAAAAACTAGGGAAAATTTCCGTGTGAAAAATAGTGCAGATATTTTGTATAACATCCATAAAGTTAAGGATTCCTGAGATCTATCCATGTTCCTCTTCCAGTACTCAGTGATGACCTTCTTCCTCATCTATATGAGATAACATGATGTGATATGTGATATTCTGTGATAACAAGAAAATACTGACTTGCTTGAAGATATAACTCTAATGCACATGGGTATAGGGAGGCGGGAACATTTTGGGGGAGACCTTGCTGTGGGACAGTTATCTTTACCAAATGTCAGCTCCTGATTCTTGTTTACAACTAGAGGAGGAAATATTTTAGATGGTACATCTATTGCTCTGCTGGTATTAGGCATCAGTAAATACCCTGGGTCCCCAGAGATGCAGTAGGGAGTCCTATTGACAGTAAGGCTCACTAATCCAGGGATAACATTCAAGTAGGTTTTAATGTGAATGGTGGCCTCTGGGCTACTTCTGGTCGGTGGCTTGCACAATAGTTCCTCCAGGATGGAACTATTATCACCATGGTTGACTTTATCATCATTACAGTCATACAAGCAGGGCTACAAACAAGCAGGAGTAATTGCAGAAGTATTTTGTCCTCACCTGTAGGCCGGAGCAGGTCAGCAGGTCATCAGCACAAAGAAATATCCAAACCGCAGGGTGACTTCTTCTTTAAAACAAGACGCACAAAAAGATCTTTAAAGCAATCACAAAGAAGGGAAATACTTTTGTGCTTGAGCTAGTTGAGTGGCCAGAGCAAAACTGCGTGTGGCTTTGGGGCTTGTATTTCTGTATCTGGGGCTTACTGGGTGAGAAAAAAGTATATGGACCAATTGGCAGTAATACAAACCATTGAACAGTCAATGCTAGATCTCTTCCCTTTCCCTGATGTTCCTTCCTATCAGAGGGCAGTCAGGACATACATGGGCCCCTGTGGCAAGTCTTCTAAATAAGGGAAAGGCCCCACTTCCAGCCTGAAGTACATTTATCAGAACTTTCTAGAAAAGTAGGTTTTTAGGGTTCTTGTCTTTCTGGCAGGTTTTGCTTCAGTCTATGGAAGTATTCATGGTAGAACCAGCCAGAAACCATACAATGAATGACATTGTCTTCTCATTTTTTAAAACAATTGGATGACTTTGGGCTACTTGCATGATTCTGGAGTGAAAGTAGTCACCTCCAGAGAGTGCCCTGCAGATTCCTGAAGTTCCTAGGATTCCAACAACTGATTTCTTTTTCTGCCATTGAAGGAAACTGCATTACACCTGTGAGAACAGCTGCATTTGGGCTGTACTACCCAACTACTCCTGGGGACCAAAGAAGACAAATGAGCTTTACTGACTACCTGCTATGTGTAGCTTGCACTGCCCAACCCGGCTTTTCCATAGTTGTTAGAGAGTCATTCCCTTAAAGGGTAGTCCTCCATCATTTCCTCTTAAATTAAATGATTTCAACTTTACCAATCTCTGTTTAGGAATGTTTATTGGAATTCAAACCTACATGTCAGCTTAACTGTGGAGAACAATTTAAAATATAAAAGGAGTTTCAAAAAGAAGTGGGCAGTTTGGATGTTTGTGACAACGACACAGTTATATGAAATGTCAAATTTATGTCAAGGGTCTGTGGTACCAGAGCCTCAAGGTACCTATTGCTGTTTGCTGTTCCACAAAAATGGATTTTATGTCCAATTTACATTGCTACCTAGAGAATAATAAGAGAGAGCTAGAAGTTACCCTAGCAACATTCAGGTCACCAAATGCAAACCTTCCTCTGAGAGTGTCCAAAAGCACTGGACTCCAGGAAGCTATTTTGCCTACACTATGCTATAGTTTCTGCCAAGTTACCAATGGCTTCTTTTATTCATGCACTCCTTTGAACAGTGAGACAATATTAATTGAGTCTGTAAATACAAGTTTTAGAGACAAATGTGATTAACACTCTGTCCTATAGTAGTTTATTATCCATAGGCATGGACGTAAAAATTACTGTGCAAAGTGACAAAAATACGGGAAAAGAACTGTGCGACTTCCCTGGGAAATTAGGGAGGGCTTCCAGAGAGGGCCACATGAGCTGCCATGATAATGGAGAGAGATTTCTGTGTGGAAAAAGTGAGGTAAATGGTTTCAATTGGTAGGAGCATTGTGAGAAGAGACTGGAGACATGAGGGCTGTTTGGGAGCTCAGGGCAGCTGGAAGTCAGGGTATGTGTGCAGGGAGATTAGGCAGTAGTGCCTGAGTGGTGCATAGGGCAACATACCAAAAAGTCCTTGGTGTTTTATTCTTCAGCTTTGGTTACCTTGTTGTTGTTCCTTGGATCCAAACATACATGTAACCATGAAGGAAAGGTGGGCAAATATGTGAGACAGAAAGAACATATACCAGAGAGACTGGTGTAACCGATGAGAATGCTAAAGAGTCTTGCATTGTTTGAGAGCAGGTAGCTCCAAGTTGCAGATGTCTGAACAATAACAGTAAACAGATCAAGTTATATATACACACCCATATACATACGTATATTACTTTTTAAAAATATTATTTTAAAATATTTTAAATTTTTTCAATTAAGGTTTACATTCAATAATATCTTATATTCATTTCAGTAGTACAGCATAGTGGTTAGAGAATCATATACCAATATTTTAAAAAGTGTTCCCTCTGATATTTTCAGTAGCCAATGATCACTATATATAGTTATTATAATATTTTAAACTATACTTCTTTTGTTGAAGTTTACATTCCTGTGACTGTTTTGTAAGTATCAATCTGTACTTCTCAATCCCTTCACCTTTTTCACCCAGTCCCTCAACCACCAACTCCTTTGGCAACCATCAGTCTCTTCTCTGTATCTATGGGCCTGTTTCTGTTTTGTTTCTTTGTTTATACTGTTCTTTAGATTTCATATAAAAGTGAAATTGTGTGGCATTTGTCTTTCTCTGACTGACTTATTTCACTTAGCATAATGCCCTCTGGGTCCATCCATGCAGTCACAAATGGTAAGATTTTGTTCTTATTGTGGCTAAGTAATATTCCATTGTGTATATGAACCACTGCTTTTTCATCCACTCACCTATTGACAGACACGGGTTTCTTTCATAATGCTGCAATAAACATACAGGTGCACATATTCTTTTGAATTCATGTTTTGGGTTTCTTAAGCTATATATCCAGAAGTGCAATTGCAAGACCATAAAGCAGTTTCATTTTTAACTTTTTTGAGAAACCTCCAAGCTTTTTTCCACAGTGACTGCCACCAGTTTGCATTTCTACCAACAGTGCACTAGGATTCCCTTTTCTCCACATCCTTCCCAACACTTGTTTTTTCTTGCTTTATTGATGATAGTTAATCTGGCAGGTGTGAGATGATATTTCATTGTGGTTTTAATTTACATTTCTCTGATGATTAGTGACATTGAACATCTTTTTATATGTCTATTGGCCATCTGTATGTCCTCTTTGGAGAAGTGTCTATTCAGGTCCTTTGCCTATTTTTTAATTGGATGTGTGTGTGTGTGTGTGCGTGTGTGTGTTGAGTTGTGGGAGTTCTTTAGAAATTTTGAATAACTCCTTATCAGATTTATCATTGGTAAATATGGTCTCCTATCAGTGGATTCCTTTTTCATTTGGTGGTGGTTTCCTCTGTGGTGAAAAAACTTTTTAGTTTGATGTAGTCCTGTTTGTTTATTTTTTCTTTTGTTTCCTTTGCCCTTAGAGATATAACAGAGAAAATCTTATTGAGAGAAATGTCTAACGTTTTACTGCCTATGTTTTTTTCTAGGAGTTTTATGGTATTGAGTTATGTTTAAGTCTTTAAT
>VMDR010024128.1:0-15197 GCA_007922815.1 Macrotus californicus | reverse complement strand
AGAAGTGGTGAAAGTGGACATCCTTGTCTTGTTCCTGATCTTAGTGGGAAAGCTTTTAGCTTTGCCTGTTGAGTATGATGTTGGCTGTGACTTCTCATATATGGCCTTTATTATGTTGAGGTATGCTCCCTCTACTCCCACTTTGCTGAGTGTTTTTATTATAAGTGGTACCTTTTTATTATAAATGGACCTCTCCTATACCTTATCAAATGTTTTTTTCTGCATGTATTGATATGATCATATGATTTTTGTCTTTCTTTTTGTTTACATGATGTATTGTGATTATTGATTTGCAAATATTGTACCATGCTAATGGTACCCTGGGATGCTAATACCCTGGGATGAATCCCACTTGATCATGGTACATGATTTTTTAATGTATTACTGGATATGGTTTGCAATATATATTTTTATTACCGAAAAAAACCTTCATTTTTTAAAAAATTAGCTTTCTGACTCTGTGCTTGTGCCTTCAATACTTTCACAACAATTTTCTGCTCCTCAATAAGGAAAACATGCTTGATCCTGTCACAGACACATTTAGCACACATGGATCCACCATAGGTCCTGCTGACATGTTTTTTCATTTTAGACAACCTCATTAGAACTTTTGATCTCGCAGCATGGACTCTGCGAAGTCAGCCTGAGCACATGCCGCATGCAGATTTTGGCGCTTTCCCAATCTTTTTGGCATAAAGGTAAACAATTGTATTGCCAGGGGTTCAGGGCAGTCTAGTTTTGTTAGAGACTGTATTGTAGGACAGCTTCTGATGGTATGTCAAACTCTGGACCATTGTGAATACCTTCCTTCAGAGCTTTTACCCCCACACCAGCTCAAAAGACTGGGTCTGATAGATCCCAGCTGCGCAGCTCCCTGGATGGCAGCTGATTGCAACGGGAGCAGCTACAAGGAGAATGAAAAAGCAGCCATACCTCTGGTTTGCCAATATTTTATTGAGGATTTTGGCATCTATGTTCATCAGCAATGTTGGCCTGTAGTTTCCTTCTTTGTTGTGTTTTTATCTGGTTTTGGGATTAGGATGATGCTGGCCTCATAAAAAGAGTTTGGAAGTCTTCTCTCTTCTTGGATATTTTGGAATAGTTTGAGAAAGATAGGGCTTAGCTCTTCCTTAAATGTTTTATAAAATTCTCCTGTGAAACCATCTGGTTTAGGGCTTTTGTGTGTGTCAGGAGTTTTTTTTATTACTGCTTCAATTTCACTAGCTGTTATCGATCTGTTCAGGCTTTTTGCTTCTTCTTAGTTTAGTTTTGGAAGATTATATGTTTCTAGAAATTTGTCAGTTCCACCCAGGTTTTAAAATTATTGACATACAGTTGTTTATAGTAATTTCTTACAATCCTTTGTATTTCTGTGATATCAGTTGTAATTTCTCCTCTTTCATTTCTGAGTGTATTTATTTGAGTCTTCTCTCTTATTTTCTTGATGAGGCTGGTTAAAGGCTTGTTGACATTGTTTATCTTTTCAAAGAACCAGCTCCTGGACTTATTGATCCTTTGGATTGTTCTTTTAGTCTCTATGTCATTTAATTCTGCTCTGATCTTGATTATTTCCTTTCTTCTACTTGCTCTGGGCTTTGCTTGTTGTTGTTCCTCCAGTTCTTGTAGATGTAGGGTTAAGTTGTTTATTTGAAATGCTTCTATCTTTTTTTAGGTAGGCCTGTTTTGTTATGAACTTCTCTCTCAGGACTGTGTCCCATAGGTTTTGGGTTGTTTTGTGTTCATTTTCAGTTGTTTCCAGAAACTTTTTGATTACTTCCTTCATCTCATTGTTAACCCACTCATTGTTTAATAGCATGCTATTCAAGTTCTATGAATTTGAATATTTTTGAGTTTTTTCCTTGAGGTTGGTTTGTAGTTTCAAGCCCTTGTGGTCCAAGAGAATGCTTGATATGATTTAAATTTTCTTTAATTTGTTTGGGCTTGTTTTGTGTCCTATCATGTGGTCTATCTTTGAAAATACTCTATGTGCATTTGAAAAAAACATATATTTTGCTTTTTGGGGGTGAAAGGTTCTGTATATCAGTCCATTTGATCTAGTGTGTCATTCAGTGCCACAATGTCTATGTGGATTCTTTATTTAGAAGGTATGTCCATTGTTGACAGTGGGGTATGAAAATCCCTTACTATGAGTGTGTTGTTGTCTATATCTTTCTTGAAGTCCTCCAAGATTTTCCTTATATATTTGGGTGCTCCTATGTTGGGTGCGTATACATTTATGATGTTTGTGTCTTCTTGAGGGATTCTTCCTTTGAGTGTTATGAAGTGTCCTTCTGTCTCTTTTTATGGCCCTTGTTTTGAAGTCTATTTTGTCTGATATAAGTATTGTTACTCCAGTTTTTTTTCCTGTCCATTTACTTGGAATACTTTTTCCAACCCTGCACTTTCAGTCTGTGTAAGTCTTTTGTTCTTAGATGGGTCTCTTGTAGGCAGCATATGTGTGGGTCATGTTTTCTTACCCATTCAGCTACCCTATGTCTTTTGATTGGAGCATTTAATCCATTTACATTTAAGGTTATTATTGATAGGTACTTATTCATTGCCATTTTCCTCCTTTGTAACTATGTTCCTCTCTCTCTCTCTCATTCTTTTTCTTCATCTTCTTAAAGCAGTTCCTTTAGTATGTCTTGCAATGCTTATTTAGTAGAGGTATATTCTTTAGCCTTCTCTTGTCTGGGAAACTCTTTATTTTGCCTTCCATTTTAAATTAGAGCCTTGCTGGGTACAGTAGTCTTGGTTGCAGGCCTTTGGTTTTCATTACTCGGAATATTTCTTGCCATTCCCTTCTGGCTTGTGATGTTTCTGTTGAGAAGTCAGCTGCTAGCCTTATCGGAGCTCCCTTATATGTTACTTCCTGTCTCCCCCTTGCTGTCTTCAAGATTCTCTCTTTGTCTTTGAATTTTACCATTTTAACTATGATGTGTCTTGGAGTATGCCTCTTTGGGTTCATCTTGATTGGGACCCTCTGTGCTTCCTGGATTTGTGTGACTTTTATTCTCATCAAATTAGGAAAGTTTTCTGTTATTACTTTTTCAAACAGGTTTTCTGTCTCTTGCTCTTTTTCCTCTCCTGATGGTATCCCTATTATATGGATATTATTTTGTTTCATGTTGTCCTACAGTTTCCTTAACTGATCTTTGTTCTTTTTGAGTCTTTTTTCCTTGTTCTTTCTGGGAATTTTTTTCTACCTTGTCCTCGACTTTGCTGATGCAATCCTCTGCTTCATCTAACCTGCTTTTGATTCCTTCTCCTGTGTTCTTCAATTCAGAAATTTTATTCTTCATTTCCTCCAGGTTCTTATTGATATTTTCTATGTCCTTTTTCATGCTGATGTAGTTCACAGTAAGTTCCTTTTATCTTCCCTGTGGTTTTTTGTAATTCTCACTGAGTTCATTGAGCTTCCTTATAACCATTGTTTTGAACTTAGTATCTGATAGTTTACTTGCCTGTATTTCATTTAGCACTCTTTCTGGGTATTCTTCCTTTCCTTTTGATTGGGGTTTGTTTCTTTGTTTCCCCATTTCAGGGGAGACTCTCTTTGTTTGCTTCTGCTTCTTAAATTGATCTGCTTTGACTCTTTGTTTTTGTGTTGCTAACTTCTATTGTAGGAGATCTGTGTGATTCAGTGGTGCAGCCTTCTCGATCTCCCTAACTTGATGCTCTTGTGATGCCTTTATGCCATTTATGTTGGCTCTCTGGATGTATCTGGGTTTTGATTGTTGTTGGGTCTTTCTTTGGTGGGTCCTTCCCTCCAGCTGATTGACTGAGGTTCACTCCACCCACCACGTCTTGTGTGCTGTTGTGCAAGTGCTGCCAAAACAAAACCACAAAGTCAAGGAAACAAACCTGCACCCACAAAAATAACTCCCCCCTGCAATCTCACTATCAATATCAAATGAATCAATATTAGTAAGAGTGTAAAGAGATTAAGAATATTACAAGAAAGAAGAAGCAAATATGAGATGACCTACTGAAAGAAAAATGATTTTGAGAGGGTAGAGGGAAGAATACTAATAAGAGTATGGAATCAGAGCAATGCAAAGAGAGAAGGTAAAATTTACATCATAAGTAAAAAAAAAAGGAATAAAGAAGGCAGAATGGAGTAAGAGAAGGGAAGCATATAGTATTAGTTTAAACAGAAATTTTAAAAAATAAAATAAAGTGAGAGAGAGAAAGAAAAAAGTAAATAAATAATTTTAAAAGTAGGAATCAAGTTGGATAGAAAGATCCACCACAGCGCTATCAACAATAAATGAGCTAAAATTAATGTAGGTGGGATGGGAATAAGAGGGGAAAAAGAAAGAAAAGCTTAAGAGATGTGTAGAGAAAAGGGAAGTGACTTTGAGGTAATAGAGGGTGAGGGAATACTAAGAGGAATGAAAACCAGGCTAAGACAGGGAAAAATTAAAATTTTAGATGAAAAGAAAAATAAAAAAGGAAAAAAAGAAAAAAGAACAGGATGAAAGAGAAAAAAACAAGCTAACCCAGGGCAAAATTAAAATTTGAGATGAAAAAAGAGTAGGAGAGGGGAACAGTAAAATTTGAGATTTGAAGTACAAAAATAGTGAGGATCTAGAGATAAAATTGAAAAAAGTGCAACAACAACTACCCTACCCAAAACCAACAAGCACAGATTGCTAAAGGAGGAGAGAGAGCACGGATATTTTAAGAGCAGGAAAAAGAATGTGAGATGACCATTGACTGGCAAGAGAATTGGTTTTGAGAGGCTGGGCCAGGTAAAAATAGTAAGAGTGCAGAACGGAAACAAGCTGTAGCAAGAGAGAAAACAAAATTTAAAATGAAAATAGTAAGAGGAGAGAAGAAGGTAAAATGGGATAAGAGAAATGAGGAGCAAAATATGTGAATTGAAATAAACTATAATATAAAATCTAGTGACTTCATATGCACAAACTTGAGGGACAAGAAATGAATGTTAAAAAGCTATACATGAAAGAAAACATCACAAATCATGAGGAAGGCCATGGTGGATTTTGTCTCAGTAACACCTAGTATTTACCACTGTTTTTTCTTTCTGGATCCACCTCTGGTGATGTCAGATGGTGACCCCACCTGGCTTTAGGCAACCTGTTCAAGACTAGCAGGGATCTACCATCTGTGGCTGACTCCTTCAGTTGTTAATCTACTCACTCTGCACTCAGCAGTCAGGCTTAGGCACCGCAGGATGGGGCAGAGTAACTCCTGGGGTACAGCTATTGTTTCCCCTCAGGCTGCTGCAGCTGGTAGGGGAGTGGTGTGCCTGAGCAAGAAGGCTCCTGCAGTGCAGGGGATCACTTAGCACCGGGATCCCAGCAGCTACTCCCTCAGTTCTCTCCCCAAAGCCTCTGTCCCCAGACTTTCCTCAAGCATCTCTTGTCTACTCTACTCCCTCCTTGCCAGAGCCCAGGGTAAGTGGCTACAAATGAAAATGTGTGCATTGGCCCTTTAAATGGCTCTTTGCATCTCCAGCTGTCCACCTCTGGCAGAGAGAAACCCTGCCCCATTTTGCAGCTGGATGTTATCTGTGTACTTTTCACACTCTGGTGCTCTAGGCTGGGGATCCCAGCTTAGGGTTTAGACCCCACACTTCTCAGGGGGATCCCACCAGCTGCTTAAATATTACTCTGGCACCTCAGCTGCTGCCAGTGGGCATCCATCCAGCCCTCTCAAGTCTCCACCACACTCCCTACCAGTGATGTTGTGCTGAAGCTGTTTCTTCTACCTATGGTTATAAGGCTTCTCTCTCATTGTTCAGTTGTTTGTTCCAGATGATTTCTCCACAATTGAGTTGTAATTCCAGATTGGTCCTGGGAGGAGGTTAGAGTGACTTCCACTCACTTCTCTGCCATCTTGGACCTCTACTGATTATTAACTGGGAAGTTTGGAAGCACCTTCTTGAGTTTCCTCATCTGTAGAATGGGGGTAATATATACAGTTGTAGTACGGATTAAATGAATTCACATAAGTATAGCCATACCTGGTATAGGATATGCACTGTTCACGTAAGAAAAGTCCAAAACTCTAGACAATTTTTGTGAGTTTACTTGGGCCAAACTGATGACATATGTCAAGAAACTAGATCTGCTCTCTTGAGGGTGGTTACATTTCTGAGGGATCTGAAAAAGAGGCATTTCAGAGGTGCGCAGAAACAATGGACAGGGTTTGTTTCAAGCAAAGATAAACCTTTTACTAAAAAGTTATAGGCCTGGGGCTTGACTATACACCGTTACCTGCACAGTTAGGAATTTATGATCAGATCACCTTGTGAGGTTAATTTCCTTTCTTCATCCACAGTACTAAGCTACTTCTGTTATTACGATCAGCTTCCCAGTTATTTCTAATGTTCATTCCAGGCTAGAACACTAAGCAAGGCTGAAACCTGCCCCTAGGGCCCCAGGAGCCATGAAGATGTCAATGAAAGTGTGGAAGCAGACTGAACTGGAAATGTAGACACCAAGAAAGAGGCCAGAGCCTGAAAACAGACAGCAGCACAGAGCTAGAGACTGAGACCCAAGAAATCAAAAGCTGAGCACAGAACCACTCATTGTGGGAAAAGCCTGGCTTTCCCACTTAACAAATCCTTTGACCTTGAGTAGGTTGCTTCACTTTGCTGATCCTCAGTTTTCTCAGCTATAAAACTGGGATAAAAATAATACCTACTTCATGGAGTGACTGTGAGAATTAAATGAAGCAAATAACAGTAGCTGGGAGATAATAAGTGCTACATAAATGCTCAGTTTTGTTGTTAAAAAAAAAAAAAAGTAAGCCCTGGCCAGTGTGGCTTATTTGCTTGGAGCATCATCCCATGAAACAGAAGGTCACAGGTTAGATTCCTGGTCAGGGCACATGCCTGGGTTGCAAGTTCAGTCCCTAGTCGGGGTTCCTGCGAGAGGCAACTGATTGATGTTTCTCCCTCACATCAATGTTTCTCTCTTTAAAGTCAATTAGCATATTCTTGAGGATTAAAAAAGAAGTGAACCACGAGAAGGAATGGCCACAAAAATGGAGGGCAGTCAGCTGGTGGCTTCTGCAATAGAAGCCTTTGGTCCTTTGGGGGAGATTGTGAAGGAGCTTCCTGGAGCTTGGTCCTGATCCCCAGAGGTTCTGAGCAGCCAATACAGGGACTTCCACCTCGACCCTGGGGAGGCCCTTGTGGTGTGTTTGGGTATTATTCCAGGTTATTAGCTTTATAATCTACCTCTCTGCCCTCTTTGATAGTCTATGAGCTTCCCAATGTCTTTCACTGGATGTATGGTGTCAGATGATACAAGATTTATCAGGAAGATCTCTTAGTAAGTTATATAATGTTAATCACTGGGTTGTACCCCTGAAACTAATATATTGTGTGTAGAGTCTAATGAAAAAGAAAAGGTTATTTAAAGACAAAAACAATTACGCTTTTGGTGTCAAGTCTAAAAACTCTGCCTAACCCTAAGTCATGAAGATTTTCTATGTTTTCTTCTAAAAATGTACGTTTTACATTTTACATGAAGATCTATGACCCATGCTGAGTTAATTTTTGAATAAGGTATGAGGTTTAGGTCCAGGTTCATACTTTTGCCTATTGATGTCTAATTGTTCCAGCACCATTTTCTGAAAATACTATCCTTCCTTTATTGAATTGCTTTTGCAACTTTGTCAAAATCCATTTGGTCATGCTTATGTGGTTCCATGTCTGGATTCTCTATTCTGTTCCATTGAACTGTGTATGTGTCTGGGCTCTCCCCAGTCCCACACTGTCTTAATTACTGTTGCTATATAATAAGCCTTGCTGTTAGATAGTGCGGTTCTTCCAACATTCTTCTTTCTTTAAAAATAATCTTTTAGCTGTTTTAATTCCTTCCCTTTTCCATATCAATTATAAAAGAAGATTGCGTGTCTACAAAAATAATGTTGTTGTGGGTCTGATAGGAGTTGCACTGAATTGTAGATCCGTTTGATGATTTCAGCATTGCAGTCTGTGGGCGCAGTGTGTTCCTGCCTTTATTTGGGTTTCCTTGGTGTCTTTCATCAGGGTATTGCAGTCTTTAACATACAGATCCTGTTCACATTCTGCTGACTTATACCTAAAGAGTGTTTTTTAGGAATTGAAAATGGTGTTGTATTTTCAAATTTAGGTTCAATTGTTTATTGTTGGTGTAAAGAAATATAATTGATTTTTTGTGCCCTCTTTGTATCTTGTGTACTTGCTAAACTCATGTATCAGTTCCAAAAGTCTGTAGTTTTCTGGTTGTTTTTTACATAAACCTCCATTCTATCTACAAATAGGAAGCATTATCTTTTCCCATTCAATTTTTATGCCATTTATTTGTTTGTTTATTCTTTTGTACTGCCTAGGACATCCAGTACTATGTGAAGTAAGAGTTGTGAGACCTCACACACATTAGGATGGCTACTATTTAAACACACACACACACAATCCTGGCCAGGTGGCTAAGGTGGTTGCAGCATCGTCCTGTACACCAAAATGCTGTGGGTTCAATTTACGGTCAGAGCACATACCTAGGTTGCATGTTCCATCCCCAGTCGGAGTATGTACAGGAGGCAACCAATTGATGTTTCTATCTCACACTGATGTTTCTCTCTCTCTCTTTCTCTCTCTATCTCCCTTCCTCTCTCTCTAAAATCAATAAACATATCCTCAAGTAAGGATTGTTAAAAAAAAAAAACACAGAGCATAAGTGACAGCAAGGATGTAGAGGAACTGGAATGTAAAATGAGAGCAACCACTACTTGAGGAACCACTATGCAGTTCCTCAAAAACTTAAAAATACTATGTGACCCAACAATTCCACTTCTGGGTATATAACCATCAAAAGAATTGAAAGCAGACATTCTAACAGATATTTGTATGCTCATGTTCAGAATAACCTTATTTGCAATAGACCAGGGGTGTCAAACTCATTTTTACCAGGGACCACTTCAGCCTTGTGGTTGCCTTCAAAGGGCCAAATGTAACTTTAGGACTGTATAAATGTAACTAGTCCTTAACAGCTAGGTGAGAGCTTGGTGCTGCTGCCAGGTAGAAACAAGGTGCCAGGCTGGATAAAACAAGGTGGAGGGCCGGATTCAACCTGCAGGCCTTGTGTTTGCCACCTGTGCAACAGACAAAAGATGGAAACAACTCAAGTGTCCATTGACTGACTAATCAATGGATAAGCAAAAGGTAATAGATACATACAGTGGAATATTATTCAGCCTTAAAAAGGAAGGAAATTCTGACACTGCTACAACATAGATGAAACTTAAGGACATTAGACTAAGTGAAGTAAGCAAAAGGACAAATACTATATGATTCCACTTATATCATAGTGACACAGAATAGGAACTCAGAATAGTCAAATTCGTAGAGATGGAACATAGAATGGTGATTTCTGGGGGCTGGGAGGAGAGAAGGAATGGGGAGTTACTGTTTCGGTTTTGCAAGATTAAGAGTTTTGTGGAGGCTGCCAATCAAGATGGCAGTATAGGCAGACATGGCTTGCTTCTTCACACCACCATATCAAAATTACAACTAAAATATAGAACAACCATCACTCAGAAACATCAAAAATTGATTTGAATGGAAGTCTGACAACTATGGAATTAAAGAAACCACATCCATCAAGACTGGTAGGAGGGGTCACAGATGTGGAAGTGGAACAGGCTTGTCTCTCATGCACATGTGGTGGGTAAAAATTCAGGCAGGATATCTCAGGAGCGAGGAGTACCAGCCCCACACTAGGTCCCCTAGCACAGGCTTCCATGGCCAGGGCAATAAGTCCCCACAACTTCTGGCTGCAAAAACCGGTAGGAATTGAGTCAGTGTCAGAAACTTCCAGAGCCCCAAGCAGTTCCTCTTAAAAAAGCCCACACATGAACTCACCTACTCAGACTCACTCCTTCTGAGCCCCAGTGCCAGGGTGGCAGCTTGAAGGCCACGGCTGGCATACTGGGAAAGGCTGAAGTGTCTGGCATTGGGACAAGCAGAGGCTATTGTTTCTTTTCTCAGCCCTCCCTCTGCAGAACCATGGAACAAGCAGGCTGGTGCCATATTTGAGACTCCGTCAACCAGGCTAACACTGTTTGACTCACCTCGGAGATCCTGAGAGACACTGTCCCACCCAGCTTACAGGCCCACGTAAGCTGCTTTTCCATATGAATAACTTGTCTTGGCTCATATTTCACAACTTCCTAAATCCTATCAAACAAGCAACGGCCGGCCTTGGTGAGCTCCAGGCTGAGTGCTACCAGCAGCCAGATTAGTTACACAGCTTGGCTTCACCTGGGGAATCTCCAAGCCCAGCAGCCATCTGCAGATTGCTTTATAGCTTAGGCAGAGTGGCCCTAGGCAAAATACAGGTGGGTGCTTGACCTTAGTCTGCACCACCTGGGAAACCCCAGGGCTAGCACACCTAGTGGTCAGCTACAGACCACTTTGGAGCACAACCATCCGGCTCTCGTGTTACAGAACAGGCCTTGGGGGGCGGGGTGCGAATGATATACTAAATGGACCCACCCTTGTGCTCCGGGGGTCCCTCCACACCACGTACTAGGTTCGTCTTGCCCGCCGCCAGGAAAAGACGTCTCTCGGTGCCAGAGATTGGTGAAAAGGAAAGGGATTATTTATTTCAAAAGTTATACAGACTTAGAGTAATGACTTAATGTCTTCATTAAAAATACTAAAGTCCTCTAGAATACCCACAAAAGCACAGTCCTTCCTTTTCCCATTTGCCCAGTCGAGGTCTCAGGAAAAGAAGTAGCAGTCATGGTTCAGGCAACCCCTTGGTTCCGGCACCATCAGCTGTGTCGCTGCCATGATCTCCAGTTAATCCAAAACCATGTGGCACCTTCTCATGGCCCACCAGCAAGAATCTTTTCACCCCTTTTCTTCCCGCAGTGTCTCTCCTGCATTCTTCCAAACTGCTGAGAGAGAGCTCTGCCTTGCTGCTACATCTTGCCTTCCAGCTTCCTAAGCTGCGTGGCAAAGGGAGACCCAAGGCCGTGTGGTGCTTCCTGTCATAGTTGCCATGCCTGGGTTTAAATCCCAGAGCCAATCCTCCTCTGCAGCCCCACCTCCAACTCCTCCCGCAATCCGCCACACCTTCCAGCATTCTTGTATTTTTTTTCCAGCTTTTCTGGGCTGCCATAGTAATTCCCAGCAGGTGTGTCCCTGTGTTGTGGAGCCAATCATCTCTAAGCTCTTATGCAGGCTCTGTAACCAGGGGAAGTTGCCTCCCCACTACATCATGGGCTGAAGTCACTCCCATCCCCCTGTCTCAAAGCATGGCCACAGCTATTTAACATATCTATGAAACCAGTTAAAGGTTATTGGTATGTTAAATGACCATTCTAGAGGTTATCTACAAAACTGTTACTATTCAAAACAACTCTCAGTGGCCCTGCTCCATGTGTCCCATCCCTCAGCTCAGACTTGTGGGGGTGAAGATATCCTATATATATATTTTTTCTAATATTTCCTGGACACCCTGAGTTCTGGACCCCATTACAAATCCCCATTTGGGCCCCCCGCCCTTGGCTGCACCCTGTTACACCTGCACATCTGATTCTCCTTGGAAGTTGATGGTCAGTGGTCACAGCCAATCCTTGCAGCTGACTGGCCTGGATGAATCTCTCCCATTGATATTCCAACAGCAACCAAGGTTCAGCTATAAGAGGAGGGTGTACTCAGCCCACATGTAGGGCACACCTGGAGTACCCACCTTGGGTGATACGGGAGGCTGTGCCACTGGACCCTGAAGGACACCTATTATATTACACCACACTACCAAGACACAGAATCAAAGCAGCTCTACCCAATACATAGAAATAATCACAGGGTGGCTGCCAAAATGAGGAGACAAAGAGACATGGCCTAAATGAAATAACAGATCAAAACTCCAGAAAAAGTGCTAAACAAAAAGGAGATAAGCAACCTTCCAGGTGCAGAATTCAAAACACTGGTTATAAGGATGCTCAAGGAACAAAGTGAGGACCTCAGCACCATAGAAAAGATCCAGTCAGAAACAAAGAATACACTAATTGAAATAAAGAGCAATTTACATGGAATCAACAGTAAAGTGGATGAAGCCGAGACTCAAATCAATGATTTGGGACATAAGGAAGCAAAAAACAACCAATCAGAGCAAGAAGAAAAAAGAATTCAAAAAAATGAGGGTAGTATAAGCAGCCTCTGGGACAACTTTAAGAGGCCCAACATTCGCATCATAGGGGTGCCAGAAGGAAAAGAGAAAGAGCATGACATTGGAAATCTATTTGAAAAAAAAATAGTGAAAGAAAACTTCCTTAACTTGGTGAAGGAAATAGACATGCAAGTCCAGGAAGCACAGAGAGTCCAAATCAAGTTGGACCCAAAGATGACCACACCAAGATACATCATAATTAAAAAGCCAAAGATTAAAGATAGAGTCTTAAAAGCAGCAAGAGAAAAGGAGACAGTTACCTACAAAGGAGTGCCCATAAGACTGTCAACTAATTTCTCAAAAGAAACTATTCAGGCAAGAAGGGGCTGGCAAGAAGTATTCAAAGTCATGAAAAGCAAGGACCTATGACCTAGACTACTCTACCCAGCAAAGCTATCATTTAGGATGGAAGAGCAGATGAAGCGCTTCCCAGACAAGGTAAAGTTAAAGGGGTTCATCAACACCAGGCCATTATTACATGAAATGTTAAAGGGACTTATTTAAGAAAAAGAAGAGATCAAAACTATGAAGATTAAAATGACAACAAACACAACTGTCAACAACTGAATCTAAAAAATAATGAAAACAAACTAAGCGAACAAGCAGAACAGGAACAGAATTATATGGGGATCATTTGAAGGGTTATCAGTTGGGAGGGGGAAGGGGGAAATGGTGGGATCAAGAAGCATAATTGGTAGGAACAAAATAGACAGGGGGAGGTTAAGAGCAATATAGGAAGAGGAGAAGCCACAGAACTTACATGTACAACCCACGGACATGAACTAAGGGGGGTGTTTTTTGGAGGGAAGTAGGGTATCGGGTGGAGAGGAGCAAAGGGAAAAAATTGGGACAACAGCATAATCAATAAAATATACTTTAAAAATTAAATAAAAGAGTTTTGTGGATAATTGGTGGTGGTGGTAGCACAACACTATGAATCTAGCTAATGCTACTAAACTGTACAATAAAATGGGCCCTGGCTGGTGTGGCTGAGTTGGTTGGAGCATCATCTGGTAACTGAAAGGTTGTGGATATGATTCCCCATCAGGGCACGTACCTGGGTTGTAAGTTGATTCCTGATTGGTACCTAAGATCCTGGTTCAGTGCTGCTTCTCTTTCGCATTGATGTTTCTCTTTCTTTCTCAGCTGACTTGCCCAGAAGAGGAAGAACTTAGAGAAAATACCACTCATTGGTTTTGTAGCTGTCTCAACAGTAAACCCTGATGGCATGATTAATCTTATGAATTGGGAGTTCACTGTTCCAGGAAAGAAAGGGCCCCTTGGGAAGGAGGCTTGTTTAAACTATGACTGTTCTTCAGAGATGACTATCCATCCTCACCTCCCAAGTGCAAATTTGAACCACTATTACTTCACCCCAAACGTGGACCCTTCAGGCACTGTGTGCCTGTCCATCCTTGAGGAAAACAAAGACTGGAGGTCAGCCCTCACAATTAAGCAGGTCTTGATAGGAATATAGGAACTTCTAAATGAACCAAATATCCAAGATCCAGCTCAAGCAGAGGCCTACACAATTTACTGCAAAAATAGAGTGGAGCCCTGGCTGGTGTGACTCAGTGGATTGAGTGCCAGCCTGTGAACCAAAGGGTTGCGGGTTCTATTCCCAGTCAGGGCACATGCCTGGGTTGCAGACCAGGTCCCCAGTAGGGGGCACATGAGAGGCAATCACACACTGAAGTTTCTCTTCCTCTCTTTCTCCCTCCCTTCCCCTCTGTCTAAAAATAAATAAATAAAATCTTTAAAAAAAAAAACCCAGAGTGAATATGAGAAAGGGTTTAAGCACAAACCAAGAAGTTTGCACCCTCATAGCAGAGACCTGTAACATTAAAAGGAAGGGATTAGTTTGGCAGAAACTTGAGTACACCTGCAGATCCAGTGTTGCTCCGCAGTTACTAGTCATCAGGGGAGGCAGGCAGGCACTGTTGCCCATGTCCACCTCTGGTATACAGTTCTCCACTTGCTGAATTGCCCAGTTTTTCATACAGGATCTCTTCCTGCAGTCTTTTGTGTTTTTTATTGTTATGGAAAACTTGATTTTCTTTTAATATTGATGTCAGTATTTCAACTGCTGTAGTTATAAACTTTTATACTTCTACAAATCCCTGAGGAGCTAGCTCCCTTTGCTCGCAGATGCAGGCATGCTTCCTACTGTCAGCTACACATTGCCTCCAGCTAGCTGGCTGTACAAAAAGACATCGGCCTGTCCCCTGCCCTCGCACCTCTGTCCTTCTCTCTGCAGCTCCTGGGTTGTGTTGCTATGAGTCTCAAATCCAACGTCAGCCAGCCTCTTGTTTATGCATCTCTCCTTTTATGTTTATATGGCATTTTGTCTGTGTTGCTGATAGTCAATAAATTTTATATAAAAAATAGTTAAGATGGTAAATTTTATGTTATGTGTATTTTACCACAATAAAAATAACAAGAATGGTGAGAGTGAGCATCCTTGCCTCGTTCCTGACTTTAGGGTGAAGAGTTTTTGATATGTCGCCACTATGAGGTTAGCTGAAAGTTCTTCATAGATTCTTCTTATCAAGTTGAAGGAGTTTTCTTCTATTTCTAGTTTGCTGTTGGTTTTCAAATAGAAATGGATGAGAGATTTTGTCAAATGCATTTTCTGTATTGATAAACATGATCACATGCTTTTTCTTCTTTAGCACGTTAATATGGTGGATCCTATTGATAGATTTTCAAATATTGATCCAGCGTTGCATTCAGGGAGTGCAACTTGGTTATAGACTATGATTTGTTAAAATATATATAAGACATCTTTTTTTGGCTTTGGACTACCATTTTTTCAGAAAGGTTATTTTTCCTCTTAATTGTGGTAAAATACATATACAATTTGCCATTTTAACAATTTTTAAGTGCACACGTCAATGACACTAAGGAAATTTCACAATATTGTACAACCATTACCACTCTCTGTGTCCAAAACTTTTTCAAGACCCCAAATAGAAACTATGTATACATTAAGCAATGACT